>VXAL01009320.1:121501-140266 GCA_013399475.1 Chauna torquata
TTTGGTAAAAGTCTTCCTGTGGACCAGCCCATACATTCTGCATAACCCTGAAATCAACTTCTGCCTCAGCAAAATCATCACGTTGCCAATACTCTCCACAAGCCCTCATGCCTTCAGAGCCAAGGCACTATTTCAAACACTGCATATCAAAAACACCCTGTATTTTTACTTACACAAGGCAAAGCTATTTTGGATGCTTTCCTCATTTCCCAGTATCATTAGCTGAATGATCAATAGTCCCAGGCATCTCACCAGAGACCCTGATTAGACCATAATCTGCCAGGAGAATCTGGTATGGGACCAGAGCCACAGAGCATCATCTGTAATTAAGGTGGACTCAGTGGATGCCCAAGTATCCTTTATCACAAATCTGAAAAATATCTTGATTTTGGACATCTGTAACGTATAAACTATTTTCCAACTGTCACATCACCACAGAGGTGTTTAGGCGTGATGCTGTATTAGAAATAATAACGCTACAGTTTTGTTTATCTGGTGGTTTTCCCTATTCACAAGCTATCATTTTCTTCTTCCGCTTTAAAATCTGTGTATGAGAACGTATTTCTGCATCTGAAAGAAAAATCAAGTGCACAGAGTTCTGTACTGGACTTCTGCATGGAGCAGTAAGTGAAGGTGGACTATGTACATTCCTGTGGGGAACTCCTAAGAGAGAAAGTCTCTGAACTCTAGTTGTAATATTCACCTGACACTGTATGAATATGCAAATTTACAACAGATCTCCATAAAGAACAGACTGCTACTGAAAAGACAGTTACTGTTGTGTGGTTATAGATAAAAACACAAAATAGAATATTGCATATCTTTTTCAAAACTAGGGATTTGAAAATTTAATATAATGCCAACCTATTACCCCTGATTTTGTTAGTCATTTCATAAATGTTCAGTTTCAGAAGATGAGAAAAACCCTGTATACCATCACAAGTGAAGATCTGGCCTTATGGTAAACTTCTCATCTTATGTGAGAACATATTCTGCAATTTTTCCTCCAAACACAGTCCTTTTCAATTGATCCAAAGCAAGAACATTCATTATGTAAATAGATATAGAGAGAGTTAAGATCTTCTTAAACTGTTTTTCTGCTTCTCTTTACAGACAAATATTGCTTTTTTTCAGTTAAAAAAATCATGTTCCCTATGCTCACTTAACCTTAGAATAATATGGTAATTATTCATCTGTCAAAGTAACTTAAATGAACATCTTTTAAAATGGCTAAAATTATTCAAAGTCAATACCAGTGAAAGAAGCTCGACATGCTCTGTTAGAAAGCATATGCATGTGTAACATTAGGTCATCTCAAGTACTGGTCCATTTATATTTATGGCTACTTTCATTAGGTTTGATTGATGCAGTGTTTCCATGCACTTGTGGAGTGTAACTGTTTTTAAGTTAATTACATTAATCTGCTGAATGAACTTTTAATATCCAGTCATGATAACAAATGGTTGAATTGTTCTACCACTGAGGGAATTGCATGTTGATCTACTTGTGCAAAACTGAGTAGGCAGTAGGGAGAGACCATTCAAGTAACTGAGGAGTTATTAAAAAAAAAAAAAGCCTCTAAACACAAAAAAAGGAGGGGATGAAAGAATTTGCCCACTTACGTAGAAAGCCTGTCAGATGCCTTCCTCTATATGTAGCAGATACTGCCTAACAGCTCCTGCAGAAGGGAAAGAATGAGTTATGTTCACTAGGAAGGCAGTAAGATGGTTAGATACTTTTTCCACACTGAAAACAAATGAGCAAATAGCAGCAGGGAGCAAATGGCAGTCATGACATCATTTGTTTTCAAGGCTTTCCTTTTTAAACAAACAACTGTAGTGAAGATTAGCAAGTTCCTAGCCTTTATCAGCAACATCTGATCTGGGGAAGGAGCACTCTCAGACCCAAACAAACGATGCCCTCGTTGCAAAAGTTTAAAATCGGAAACAGAGAACTGGAGGAATCTAAAAATGCTTCCAGGTCAACATCAAGTCTTAGGTGTCAGATGCAGTTTTTATGCCCTAAATCAGCACTACTGAATGTGCTAAAATTCAGATCCTAATCTGTATTTCAGATATCCTGAAGGAGGACCATTCCGGGGGATGATTTTCAGTCATTGCTTACATACTATCACCAGCTTAAGCAGAAAAAAATCTGCCCAAGCTAAACTTTTGGCCTCTCACCTACATCCAAAAGTAGACTGCAAATGGTAGCAATCTGAATACTTGACTGCTTTTTTATTTATAGTTTTTTCAACAGCTATGCCTTTGTGAATGTTATGACCAGGAATAAGCCAAAACTACACCACAGAACCAAAAATCTCCAAGACGTTACTGGGTTCTGTCTTCCCGAGGGGGCACCATGCACCTTGCTGGGGATGGGGCCGAGCTGAGGCTGGGCTGGGACGTGGGCCTGCGGGTGGGCCCAGCTCGGCAGGTCCTGTGACCAGGCAGGGCTGTGGGAGCTGGAGACAGGCCCTGCTGCAGCATTGCTGGGTAGGGGCTGATGGCCCCAGGGGCTGAAAGGGGGTCCTGGGGTGAGGGGAGGCCAAGGTAGAGAGGGGTTGGGTCCTGCCAGTGCCCTCGAGGCCCTGCTGGTTCTGCCAAATACAGCAATTTAAGAAGTGAAGTAACTCAGCTGGTAGGAGGCAACTTTAAACCATCAGCTGTACTGATACACCATCAGTATGCCCTGAATTGGTGTAATATTTTTAAAGATAAAACAAAACTCAGAGTGCACTGGAGCAGTCAGAAGCCCTGTAACAAGCCAGCAAGACTTTTGGTTTGTCTCAGGGTAAGGGCAGGCCACAAAAATACAGGCTAAAACCTTCATCACCTGCTGTCAGACCTTACTCCTAAAAACTCGTGGCACAGTCATGCCTTTCCCAGCACCTGAGCTTCAAAAGGGCACACTGTTCAGCACAGAGCCTGGGTTTCATTGTACTTCATGTGTCATGTCAGGACCATTTTGGAATATATGCTCTCCACATCATCAGACATGGGCAAATAAAATAAAATAAAAAGTAAACACTGTTGTAAGTGTATAAAACCACTTTTAGATAAGGTTACATTTTTTCCTGTCTCTATCTTTTAAAAGCAATATATGCCTTTAAAAGAATACAGCATACACATAATACCCACTCTGAGCCTCAGGGAAATCTTTTACAACTTAGTTTCATGTTGAGTAATGCTGCTCTAGGAATTAATTTCTTGAGAACCTGATCTGTCATTTTGAGAGAAACAGTTAATAGCACCAGAGGAATCATGAGATTCTGCGGGTTTCTGAAACGATAAGCTTGTTTTAAAAGAGGTCAGATCTTCAGATTTGACCGATGACAAGGTAGGCCCCAGGGAAGATGACTCTTCTGGCATCATTAAAACAGTCAGGTCAAGACACCACATTGACCCCATCCTGCCTCTTCTTTTCCAGTTTGTCTGCTTACATGATGTAGTCCTACTGCTGATTTACTGCTCTGTGTCTTACCAACCTGACAGCCCCACCTGGGGATGTACTTGTTTCTAAATGAAAACCATCTCTATAAACTGAGTTAACTACAGACTGAAGTGGGCTGCAGTCTAATAACGTGTGCTAAAAGTGCTTCCTGGTGTTTTCTGTTTTCTTACTGCACCTCTGTTCTTCCCTCCAACTTCTGCTTACAAACCAATAACTCCATTTAGAGATGCTGCACACCTACTATGATGTGAAATAAAATACACTTCCATTGTTTGGAAATTGGTTTCAAAGAAAGAAAATCCTATTTCTCATTCTCAAAAGGAGAGAGATTGAAGCAAACTAAACCTGAATGACAATATTACTGAAATAAATCACTGAGTACTGCAATTCAGTATCATCAGTGATTTAGAAATCACTTATACTGACCAAACCAGAATATCTACCCTTCAAAGAATTCCTTATTCACAGGGCAAGAAGATACTGTGTAATCTCTCCCAGAAATCCATAATACAATAATCCAAGCTGTCCTGATGTATCCCTTTTACAGGGTAATGAAACTGAATTCCGTGAGACACCCAGTACACCATGGAGTTAATCCTTCCCATAAAGGCGGTCAGGGTCAATACCAATGACCTCCATAAAGCTGCAGATTTGGGAGTAAAAGAGAAGAAAAATATAATATATCTATACAGTTAAGTTAAAGTGTTATTTGAATTCAATCACCAGTGTTAGATCTATCCCTACGAAATATCCTTTGCTCTCTGCGTCTTACTCAGGCCTACTGAACTGGAGACAGTGTTAGCTATACTACAGAAGCGTAAAGAAGACTGCATTCTTCTTACAATGATTAGTAAGAGATTTCCAGTCTTTCCACAAAATCTGACACCTTGCATCTTTCTCAAGCAGATGTTTCATCTTCCAAAGGCTCAGGAAACACTACCCTGCATTCTGTGTCTTAGAATTATTCAATTGCTGCATATTTAGAAAACAGTCTTTTACCTTTCAACACTTATAACACACAAAAGTTTATACTGTCTATCATAGTCCCTATGCCTCAGAAATAAACTTCTCAATTGACAAGTCCACATTTCCATTTCCTTTTCGAGTGAAACTTTGACCTCTTTGATAAACACTTCTAGATTACCACTCTTCAGATACCAAGCTGTGATGTCAGCCAGTTGCAAGACTCTTGTCTACAAAGGACCAAACCTGCATTGATCAAAACAGCATCTTTGAAATAAAGTTTTGCCTTTGCTATAAGAGTCCCAGAAGTCAGAAATTGGGACATAAAACAGAGAGTCCTAATACAATTACTTGTGTTTGGCCATCCCCTTGATCCTACCTAAGCAAATCCTAATTTCTCTTGAGTCCAAGTTTCAGTTGCCTTGATACAGACTGTGCTACTCTCTTCTCTCTAATACGTCTTTTGGTCATTATCTACACACCATATACTTACTGTCCCACTTAACTCTCCATTTTAAGCCTCATAATGATTTAGCATCCTCCTTCTTTGAGCCTACAATTAGCTTCATCCAGCCTGAGTGGATTTAGAAAAAATGTATTTGCCATTTTTTCATCTTTTGTATTTCCCCAAGAATCAGAATATTCTCCATAATGTCAGGAATCTCCAGCATGAGGTTGGACATCAGTTCTAACATCTTTTAACACCCACCTTGATAAAACCAGAAACTCTTGGTACTGAGTGTCATGGAACAGGAAAGGACAGCTGCTCTCAAAGTGCAGGCAAGCCAGGAGGCAAGGGTGACCCCGGCCCAGGCAGTGCTCTCACTGACAGGACACTGTCTGTGAGGTCTGATCATGGCAGGCAGAGCTGGGTGCTGGTAACAGGGTCCATCGGCAGCCCCAGACACAGCAAGAAGTGAACCAGGCCCAGGCAGGAGCAAAGGAAGATGGGGCCAGATACAGGACTAGGGACAGCTCTATGATAAATGTAGGAGAGGCTCATCCAGGAGACAAGCTACTGATAGCATAGGTGCAAGGTCCATCCAGAAGGCAGGGCCAGAGACAGGCATACCTATAACGTAGCTCAGGCGAGGACTGAAGGCCTGAACTGAAATGGGGTTCCTGGGCCCATGGGCAGGGGAGCTCCTCAGAGAAGGTCCTAGGTGAGGCCACTCATGGCAAAGAAGGGCTACTGGTATCCTCAGGGTATCGACACTGGGTTTATAATGTCATATGCTAGATCTTTAAGTATTCTTGAATGGACATGAGCAGACTCCCTCAAACTAAGTATATCAAGATCTTTAAAATTTACTTCAGTTTCAGCTATGATTGCTTCTATTCCCTTAGACTCTGCTAGCCTTCCTGCTTTTGTTCCTATATTCAGTATTTCTATTGAAAACCAAGGTATCGTGTTCATATAATTTTGGGGCTGCATTCAGATTATCTTTCTGTTCATTGTTCTTACTACATGGTTACCTCACTATTTTCCTTATTCTCTTTATTCTTATTTTCAAGGCCGAAGAATCCTTTTCGCTGTCTAAAAGCCTTTATGATGTCTAGCTCAGCTTTATTTTCAGGAATTCTATTTTACCTATGAACCACTAACCTCTGCTACATACCACTGCTTTATTGCTGTTCTGTCTTTCATTTGTCAGCTGTATGTTTATCCATTAATATTCTTCCAGAGGTGATTATTCAACTAGCTAAGTGCTAAGACCCCTAAAAAGTTTTTCCTTCTTTTTGCTGCAAGAAAGTTCTATGCGGTTTTGATATCTCAGATGAGAAAAACAAACAAACAAACAAAAAACACCCCACACCTCCAAACCTCCTCCACAAGTACCTACGTAAATTACTTCCCTCATAGTAAAATTAGCTAGATATTTTCTTTCCTTTTGAAACAGAAGCCTATATCACAGACTTTTCTTTGCTCATCTTTCTCTTAAACTGGATTACTTTATCCAAGGTTACCTGAAATGACGAACTCTCCTATGCTATACTTATTGTTTCTGAGGCCAAGTATAAAGTGGCATTCCCTCAGATTATGGGATTATTTGGTGAAGTAATTGGTCAGCTATCATATCCAGGAATAACCAGATACTCTTAATTTAGAAATATTTGCGCAACACTTCTGAAACAAACTCACACCTTCTGTGGTGACAATCCCTGCTAGTACATCTACCTTGATACTGAGATTACAGTGACTGCTTACAATTTTAGCCAAAATCAAACACGGTTTCTCAAAATACTTCAGTTTCATCAGAATAGAGAATTTTTGTTATCCTCAGGAAATCAGCTTCAGCCCAAAGTTCTTCCTTTATCTCTGACTTCTCCTTTCTTTTAGGGTTTTCCTATCAGTAGTGTAGAATGTTGCCCCCTGCCCAGCTCTTGTGATGCCAAATGTACTTTTGTTTGTATAATTAGAGCAGTACATACCCTAACAGATGTCCATCAGTCATGACTGACATTGTTGCATTTCTGTTATCCCTAGTAGACTCTACTCTGCACTAGTAATTAAAGTTTCTCCATTTAAAAAGTTTCTCCAATGAAAAGAGCCCATTCTCTTTTCATTAAGCTATAAACATTTCTCTGGTGTGGCTTTCTTGCTTATTTGTATTTAAGCTCAAAGCTTCAAAAGCTAATTGTCTTTTCTATACACAATGTCTTTGTTTTAAAAAAAAAAGTATATAAAACCTTGAGACAAAAACTTCTCTCAGGCTGGATTTAGTATTTCATTTGAATACACTAGGTTAAATAACGTAAGTAAGATTATATCACACTGTAGACGGGGAAAACAATGAAGTGCTACCTGAGATAGACACAGACACTATGCTACTTCTTTTGCTGCTGCTCTCAGAAAAACTTTTTTTCCAAAACTATGAATTCAAAAAATAGTATTTCCCTCATATAAAAGCTAAATAACTTGTTTTTCCTTTGCAACCTCAAAATGGAAAGGGAAAGAAAAATGAAAGGAAAACCCCATTGTTGGATACTGTTGCTGGCTGTAACTCTCAGACATGGATTCTGGTACTAAAAACTGCATTCCCACAGTATTTCACATTCATTCTAATAGATGCTCAAAGCAGTATTAAGTACACATTGGCATAAACACTGTAAAAAGCCTGCAGCAAAACCTATTTTTTTCTGAAGGGTTTTGTCTTGGCTACTGCTTATCAGGCATCTTTAATCCCTTAATCTTTCTCTTTTGCTGTCTGGTTCTTCTTGACTGATATTGTTACCTTAAATAAAATAATTCTGTTCTGTATGTTTTTCTACGTTTCTCCTGGCCTTCTGCCTGCCAGTGCCTGTTTGAGCCAGGAGTTAGGTATATGAAGGCTGATTCAAAACCTGTTTACACCTTCCAGGAGGGAGCAATTTCTATAAATAGCTGGAAAGCACAACTGATTCTGACAATGTTATTTTGTCAAGACTGAGGCAAAACACAAGAAAGACAATAAAGTTTCTCAAGCAAGTTAAAAAAAAAAAAAAAGCCCAAATCAATCACTTATTCAAATGGAGGATTCAGTATCAAAAATTACAACTTTCTGCATATCTGAAGGCTGAATACATGTCTGCAAGGTTCATCAACCCATTCATTTTTAGACCACTGAAACAGAATTTGACTTTCTTTATGACTCAGCTTTTCCACTTTTAATATCACCTTCTAGAGATAACAAAAACAGGAAGAGCTGAATGAACTTCTCAAACATCAAAAGTTTAACATACGAAAAATTGTTTGCAAAGTGTCAACTTGCTATATTACTTCATACTTCACTGCTCTTGATTTTACCTGTTTATGATTCTTTTTAGCATATACAGGGTGTGTTGTTCTGATAAAAGCACTGAGCTGAGGAATTGCTCAGTAAGAAATATTCTAACAGGGTAGGCACCAGTCATTATGTCAGGAAGAAAATTTAAGTCCTAGTATCCTGGAAAAAGCCTATAAAGACATGGAAAAGAAACGCATGCAGCACTGCTGAGCAGTCATTTTATGCATGTGAGAAAAGTTACACTGAGTGCATCCACAAGCTTTTGGAAAATATTCCCCAGTATCAAGACAACCATGGTTGCAAAGAAGTATGCGCACCTGCAGAAACAGGATATTGTGGTTAAACGTAGAACAGGAAAAATGTATTAGGCGTGGGGAGCTTAAACTAATTGTATCTGATATGGGGAGAGGGGCAGGCAGATAATGACAATAAGGAAGCTGCTCGTAGCACTATATCATTTAGTTGTGTTTAGCTGACATGTCCGGCGGGAAATCTGTTACGTTAAGCCCAGTTTCACATAAGCTGTAACATAAGACAATGTTATATCTTTACCCATTCACCAACCTCTACCATCATGCTGGCACAAGCATTTTTGCAACCAAGTAGTCAACTTACTCGGGGAACTGATCCAGGTTAAATTGAACCATTTTAATTAACTGATAGGATGGACAAAGAAAAAAAAAAGAGGGAAAGATAGCAAAAGGAAAAATGTGACTGTCTCTTCTGACAACTTAACCACAATTTCAGTTTCAACCAGCTTATAGTGTTCAAGGAATTGATCCTTGAGCACTGAAGGGAAGAATGATATCCAGTAATCCTAATTGCTGATAGAAAAAGACAGATGATTTCTTCTGTCCCTGCTGAAAGTGAAGGAGTACTGGATGTTGCAATTGTTCAGCTGGTCTAGGCCCCTCAGTGCAGGAATGAAACAGAGGGCTGAGGACTCTTTTTGTTACATTTTCTTTTATGGGAGTACCAGCTAGTCTGTATTTCCCTAGCTTTTATATCAGCTGTGATACAATTTCAAAAATTTGATTAAATGTGACCTCTTTTTCTGTGTTGTAGCAGGAAATTGATTTGTTATTACTGGTTGAGAAAAATACACAGTTATGCATTATGTATTTCTCCTTATTGTCTTCCAGGTACCCAAAAATATTTTATTTTTTCAAGGATTTGAAATAAAGTTGGTCAGCTTATGATTACTTGACCCTTTCTCTTTTTCTCTCTCTTTTTTTTTTTTTTTAATAGGTGGTCCCAATTCTTGTCGTTTTCTAGCATTTCAGAACTTCCTTTAGCTTTCACGAAGATTACTACTAATGTTTCTGTGATTGTTTCAGTCCACAGATTATTATAGCCAGGCCCAGGCAACTTGAAAGTATTAGATTACCTGAGTAGTTTCTAACCATTTCTTTTCCCTGGTGGCTTCATTTCCTATCTTATTCTCACTGTGCTAGCCACCTTAAACATCCGATGCTGTTCAACTCTTTCATGAAGACTGGAGTACTTCACATACTTATATAGAGCTTTATATTATTCCTTATCTTGGTAGTAGAGTCCAATGTATGTGTGCATGCACACACACAAGTAAAGAGATTGTCTACAGAGAAATACTGTTTTTAAAGCCCTTGCCTTGAACAGGTTATTAAAAGATTAAGCTAAAAGAAGCTTCAATTTCCCAAAATAAAAACATACTTCAGTGGTGCTCCAAGATCTTTCAGCAAGCTACCTAACCTGCATTTAAAATATCAATGCACAGCGAGGGCCAGCTGCTCAGCCAGACTGGGGAGCCCTCACCAACTGGGGCCCCATTCCAGCATCCCAGTGAGGTGAGTATAGCAGCTTTGGTGAGAGCACGCAGGGTTGGTCAGCAGTGATCACCATGTTTGAGTCAAGCCAGGATATCAAGTCAGGAAGGCAAGGTCTGTCTCAGCAAGATATATGGCTGGAGGAAGGCAAGCACCAACTCTGTCAGAGCTAGCCTCAAGTACAGGCAGCCCAGCTCCTAAGGGAGCAGAGGAAGGGGTGGAAGAGCCTTCTGGTGCTTTTGGAGCCCTTGCTGAAACTGAGAAGGAGCTGGTTCCAACAGGAGTTGGTCAGGTTTGGCAAAATGCCACAGATGTCAAACCCATACATGACAACAAGACAAGAGTACCTATTTCACAATCTAGTGTTTAGAGGGCATAAAAACTTTACCCCTGTCATATTTTCAAATGCCAGCTCCTATGAAGTTAGTCTAAGCCCAGTTAATTTCTAATATAATTTATTAACTGAATTTTCTTTTATTAATCAAGGACAAAATTCTACCCCAAACTTTACTTCAGGCACAAGGTACATCTATAAAGGCTTTCCCGGGCCTCCCTCCCTCTCTCTCTCTCTCTCCAGAAGACATTTACTTGGACCAGACAAGAGACGTATTTCTCCTCTTGCACTTAGGAAGAAACATCAGACTTGGACAATATCGTCCTTTCTCTGGGACAAACAGCTGCAACTGGAGCACAGAAAGCCAACAGGACTCTGGCTCGTATGTCCTGTATGAATAATTCAAGCTGAAATACCTTTGTACAAAAATTCAAGTACTGCCTGGACTGTATCACCATTTTCACCCTGGCTGCCAGGGAAGAACATGCGCCAATACTTGAGAAAACAGTAAGGCACTGCAGGAGAAGAGAGGTTCTGACAGTAGAAAGCACATACTCTTCTTAAATAATATGCAAAACCCAGCTGTCTCTGAGCACACTGCATTGCAGCAAACTTTCAAGGAGGCTGTTCTTCTGTCAGAATGACTTATTTTCTTGAAAGATTCCTATTTCCTTCCCTTTTATAGGCACCTCAGGTGACATCCTTTATCTGTAACACATTCTTCTCTAATGTAAAATAATGTTAGGCTTAACTAGATCATACAAAGGATACTGTTCCTGGATATTATTTTAATAGCAGTTCAATATTCATTAACATTATCTTATATGTCAGAGACTAAGTTATTCCATTGGGCAAATAAACGTGGCGTCATTTAATCGAAATGTATCTAATGGTTAGGAGAGACAGAACTTTTGAAATAATTTTCCAAGACACAAGCTCTGTTCTTAGATACTCTGAAGAAAGTTCAACTTTTGCATTTCACAAAACATGAAAGCTATCTGGCTGTTCAATGAAGAGAGCTCACAGTCTCTGGTGGAAGGCTTCCAAGGAGGAACTTGCCAAGGAGGCTATAGAGGCAGCTGTCATCAAAGAATAGTCAGTCAGCTATCACCTTTGTTGAGTTTTTAGAGTCTAGAGACCTGGAGTTTGCTATCCTCCCACTGGGCTTCATCTACAGTAAGGAAACATAGAAAGAAATGTCATGAAACACTCAGATATCAAACACACTTCCCCTCTTCCCTCCCACTATTTCAATCCCACTCTTTTCTCCAGTGTCATTCACCCTTAAAATAACTAAGCGCTCTCTTCCCTCCTATGTTTTTGTTCTACCACTTTAGATCTGAAAAAATAGCTAGTTTATAGGTATTTTTTCTTAGGCTGAAAATGAGCTTCCATTCTTGCAGCTGCCAGAGATGTTACAAGCAGCATTTTATTTTAAACAAAATCAATATGGTAGTATTACAACACTTCTGTCAGTAGAACAAACAGAATTAGGTTAAATGACAATCTCATTACTGCTATAGAAGCTTCAATAAATGGGAACCTTTCCTGCTAAAATGTAAAATGGTGAAATCAAGACAAAACATAACAAACACACACACACAAAAAATTGCCCAATAAAGAGCACTGCATCCTTAACACAACTGAAAAATCAATACCCCTTTCAAATGTACAGAAAGGCAATTTCCCCCATCTGCCTATATAAACAATTCATTCCTCAAGATGTTATCTCATAGCAGGATTTTCAGGTATGATTAACCTATCATGTTTTTTTCACCATTAAAACTATAGTTCTCAATGCTGGGCCTGTTTACAAGAAGTATCCTGGTGGACCTATATGAAATAATCTTATTCTTGCTCTACTAGAAAGACTCTTCAGAAGTAATGTATTAAAACCCACAGCAATGCTATTTTTACATTAAATCACCATTTGAAATACAACATCATGTTGTGAAACACTGTTAATAATGATGAGTATGGTAACAGCTATTTACTTTTCTTGTCACTTACTTCTCCATGGCTTTCTATTATGCTGAGGATTTTTATTGTATTAAATGTTCTTTCATGTTTTTTCTTATTGCAAAATGTTCATGATTAACCCTTCTGATGGCTGAATCCAAGTAATAATAAGCAAGGAGATGTGGATTATATGAAGGCAGATATTAAACCTCTGGAGGTGTCACAGATTGTACCTAGCTTTGCAAGTCACTCTGGAAAATCTTGCTTTAAAGACCTTTAAAACCTACAGAGCTCTAGTACAGGGAAGCAGACATCAAGACTACATACTATCTGTAGGCAACATACACAATAAAAAAAAGAACGGTTCAATAGTCATGACGATATAAGCTCTCTCCATCATATATATCACAGAAGGTATTACTAGCTGTGATACACTCTGTAAAGATCATATCTCCAGATAATTTCAGAAATCACAGGGACATAAAACTAGAGACTCAGCCTGAGCTGAACATCCCCCTTCCCTCCTGAACACTCTGATTCCTTAAGAATTTCATTTAACTACTTCCAGTAACACACACACCTCCTATTTTCTGTATTAGCTGTTGCCAGATGAACATACCTATTCCTTATGACGGGACACATGATCAAAGGTGGGTACTTTTTTGAACAGATTGGAGAAGTCATTGGAAAATTGAATTGTGCCAAAGCTAAAACTGTCAAGAAAATGAACGTGGATTCAGCAAATAATATTGCTTGAAAGAAATGGGTGGGAAACATTTGAAAATGCTAAAATATTTCCTTTTAACTTTTGAGGAGGGAGGAGTATTAAAAGCATTTTGAAGTATCATTTCTCATTTAGAAGCTGACCTTAACAGGAAAAACAGAACGAAAAAGCAAATTTATTTTGAGCTAATGGAAAAGTTTTAGGCTAAATTGAAAATAAAATTATGCATGTTGTTTCATAAAACTTTCTCTTTCCCTCATCATCCTGAATAATGCCTGTTTAGGTTCTACATGAACTAATAAATTTTCCCTTATTTTCTTTTCATTTCAATCAACAACCAAAAAACTCCAAACCTATCCAGCTATACTTGTTATACTACAAACTGGCCTCAAGATTTTTTTGTGTGATTAAGGGGACTGCACCCACTAATTATTTTTTAAACCCAGCCCAGTAACTTTTTTGGTAGTCAAATATTAACATGACTCACTGCTAGCATCCAGAATGGAAGTGGAGCTGGAAAACATGCACCCTTTCAGTTTTCTAAACCAGTACCCCCCATGAATTGAATGACTTTTTATTATTCTTAAATTAATATATTTTTGCTGGCAACGTCATATTAATTTTTTGCCATTATTAAAATATTTTAAAAGATTCATTATCCAAAGAAATACAAGAATCTTGCTTAGGCTGAAATTCAGCCGGAGTGGGGCTTCAAGGGAGGAAATATATGGAAAGCCAACCCTTGCACAAAACAAGAGCATGGCTGTAATTCACAAAAGTGCAGCAGATTCAGCTCTTTCTTCCACGGGAAGAAAAATCATTTATCTAGCTGTGATAGGGTAAAAGCAAGGTTGGGCTCTCCCTCCCTTGTTGCAGCAGTCATTGGGCATTGCCCACCGCTCATTGAGAGGGCTGAGCAGTCTCTACATGGTATGCCACAAATTCACAGCACCAGCAGACACCTTTTCCAGCTTAACTGTGAATGTCATTTCCTTCTCTACCATGCCTGGCAAAATTTCAGGTGTTGTGTTCCTGTTGCAACTTTTAATGACACTGTGAGCACCTGCAGCTCAATGAGAAAACCTTTCCTAGCTCTGCTTTTGCTGTTACTGCTGGTGCAGTCAGATTTTACACGAGAAACACAAAACTCTCAGCACAAGTTATGGCCCCTAAAATCCTATTGGTTCATCTGCCAGTATAACCATTGCTGTGCATCAGTCTTGTGAGGTAGAACAAATACACAAGTATATTTGAAGATTCATAAAAGGTGAGATAGATGAATTATTGACTTTGCAGTCCTACTGTGATAGAAATATATTTTGCTCTGAATGTACATTTTTAACCATACAAGTATGTGAGATAAATAAGGCACATGAGATCTACTCATCATCATGAATCCTCAGCCAGGGATGAGTAAGACTTGAGTCTTTTACCTGAGGGAAAACAAAAAGGTGAATACATCTTTTTATTTTCTAAGGACAATCTTCTTCCACTGATTCCCAACCCCAGCCCTTCCCCTGCCCATTTTTCTATCTGGTGCTGGCTGGCTGTTTTAATCATTAGCTGTAAAGATGAAAACAGTCATTATCTTTTTATATGGCATTTCAACAGATACCATGTGAAGAAAAGAACACAAGGAACAGGTGGTGAAAATGTAAGGAATTGTTGGGCAATTGGATTTCCCTCTTGAATGTCTGGGCTAGTATAAAAATGGATTAAGGTTTGACTAACCTTTTTTTCAACTGGCATTGCATGTGCTTAAACTGTGTTTCATAGGCACTGGTTATGATCAGGAATCATACAGAAATTTGACACACACAAGCTAACTAACTCTTAGAAACTGGAAGGCTTTGTGTCGCTTCTGTGTCCTAAACTCCAACACAGTCTGTGCACATGATCTATATTTCCTAAAATTGAGTTTTTCTTGCTGAGGTATAAGTTCCAAAGCTTAATGCTAGAAACCACATGTATTTAGACTGTGTATATGAAGACAAGGTCATCATCTTTATTCCTATTTGATTTTGTTTTAAAAGGAACAGGCTACATTCAGAACCCTGCAACCTATTTGAACAGAAAACATGGCTTATGTGTAGAAATATAACATTAAGGTTAGCAGTAGAAATATAAAGAGTCAGGCTTTCAAAACTATAAATTCCAAATAGTCAGAATTAGTACATCCATCCCCAAAAACATGAAATATTGATTGAAGGAATTAATTTCCGAACGTATAAAGGGTCCAATTTCTTCTCAGTCCTGAATATTAGAAAGTCAGGAGAAAATGAGAATAAAGAAAGAGAATAAAGAAATTTCTTGTTTCCAGAGACCAAGGAATGAGGAAATGTGTTTACTATGTTAAGGTTTACAGTCAGGTCAGAGGATGTGGCACATGAGTTCTCAAAGAAGGATAACCCTTTGACTCCACACATATTGGAGTATTTGTCTCTACCATCAAATTCATATCCACACATGCCCTAAGCATCTAGGGTAGGTGAATGCTGTTATTGGAATCACAGCATTCTCAAAATTTGTTTCAACGTGGAATTTTGTTATCACATTTTTCACTGTGCTTAATATTATATAGTTTTGGGTTCACTGGCTGATGGATTTACAACTGTATGCATACGATCTTTAATACAAATACAGTCCACAAACATGAATACAATCAAATGGAAATGAAATTTGGTTTTACATTTGTCTTGTTCCTTGCATTCCAACCTGGCAGGAACCTGAGGCTACATTTCCTCACATAAACAAATCTGTTCCATTATGTGCAACGTAATCATAGATAGCAATGTCATTCTGAACGCTGCTACAACACGGGTATTTACATTGGTTACTGTCTTGCAGCATTCCCTTTAGTTAAACTGAAATGCTGTCACACATGTTAAGATTCTGATGAGTGTATCCTGTCCTGCCTTCGTTGCACACAAACTTCCAGTGAAGTGAAAAAGAAACCCCGAACACTATGCACAGATCATTTGCATTAAGGCTGATTTGAACTGTTAGATCTCAGGATTGCTCTCTCTGCCTGGTTCTTGCTGTTTCCTTTTCCTTCAGGCAATTGCAGGTCTGTTTTCAAAGGCCTGTGCAAATTTGTCCCTGGAGAGAGCACCCTCGAAATACAATTACACTGTTGATAAAGAAATTCAATGTCACGGTAAGTTAAATGCTTCAGAGCAAACAAGTCAAGAAAGTCTCACCTACAGAGAAAAGAAGGTATGCCATTAATACAGGATCAGATGGTCTGAGGTCATCAACAGAGCACGTAGCCCATACTGAATCATTCATTAACAGCTATAAAGCTAAGGGAAAGCAATGCTATTCTATTAATATGGATTAGAGAAAAAGTCTGAACTGTGAATCCTCGCCAATTTAAACTGTTACTGTAGAGACATGAATAAAAGAATCCACGGACCTCTTCCTGACACAGAAGTACTAAATCATCCTAAAATCAATGTAAGTGTTTTGGTTCAGTCATCTCTACCAGAGCTGAGGAAGGTTGGCATTTGTCTGCCAAGTCTGTGGCAGGCTAAGAGGCACAGCTTAAATAAAGTGGAACGGAAACTACTCCAGCTGCCCCCACATACATTTTTAAATCCTGACAAGAGTCAGTCTGGGAATGTGAGGATTATGCCAGGCTGAGCAAATGAAAAAGATCACTGTTTCTGGAGCATATGTTTCTTCTCAGTCTAGAGGTGGTCTCCTAGCGGGCCTGAATTTCTTTGTGCTTTATATTTGGCACCAGTGAGCAGAATCCTAAGGTATTTTTGACACGAGAAAAGAAAATGACTGGGCAAAATGCCTCCCACACAAGATGACACTCGTACTGGGCACTCTCCTGCTGAATTTCCAGACTTGCTTTACATTGACGATACAGATGATTTCACACACACTGTTTTTCATTTTAGATTTCTACAAGCAGAAAAATAACTTTGGACATTTCAGAAGAAACAAAGAACAATGCAAACAACAATTATTGTTAGTGGGAATATTTGGTATTTTTCCTAAAGTCCTACTACTTTAAGAAAATTTAGCTTCATTTTTGCAGACTGTATTTTGCAGGATAAATCTTGGACATACATATTATCAGAAGCTTGAACACCAAAAGGACAGAAAAAGGGGAGCAGGGAGGGTAGCATATATGTGTTTGCTGAATAGGAATGCAAAGAGAAAATACCATTAGTATGCACACACTCTTCTATTCAGCTGAAATGCAAAAAATCAATTTTCATAAATAACATAATAGCTAGTTTCAAAGAAAAGCAAAACAAACAAAAACAAACAAACAAAAGAAACCCTTTATAATACCAGTCTCCAGTGTCTGACACCATTTGACATTGTCTTTCCATTCTCCATTAACCTATGTATTTGGTATAAGTTAGCAGAACATTAGATTTCTACAGATTTAGTTTAAACCGATTAACAACTGAAAAAAAAACAGAAATTATGACCTAATATATTACAAAAGTCAGCTCAACTTTCTTGCTCTAGGATGGCTTACTAACACAGGATATCTGTCCTGTATTCATGCAGCCTTTGATTGGGGCCACCTAATGCTACTGAAGAGCTGATGGACCTGGAATCTAGGGGTCTTGCTTTTCAACATACCCCAAACTTTTAAAGCCAATAACTTGCCACAGTCACAAATCCTGAAACAGGTATCTAGAATTGCAGAGGTCCTTTGGGATATTCAACTCAGTGAAAACACAGCAGAAAGTACGAACTAGCACTTTCAACTAAGACATTCGTAGGTAAACCAAAAGAAAATCATGCCTGAAGGTTCTCAGCTAACTCTGATGAGAAGTTCAAAGGGTTTACTTCTAAGTTACAAGGTTTTGCTCATGTGGTCTTGCTGTACATCCTTCCTTCAAGATTTCAAAAAAATCCTAGGTCTTCAACCTTAGGCATGTGGCATTGTGCAATAGACTGTTAGGAAATGTCTACTCCATCAGAAAACGTGTGTGTGTAATAAAGACTGACAATCCTTTGTACACATAAAGGCACATAAAACAGCCATGCAAGCCTCTCTTCAGTCCCAATACCACCCTTGGGTCAAGCACCCAAAAGGTTTCCTGAAGGATTCGTGAATGCTTGGAGTCCAGTCCCAGCCCCGTGAAGAAAAACTGCAGAATCCCAAAGCTCAACAGCAGCTGTGTAATGGATAGTCATTTTCTAAGTTCATAGTGGAGACAGATAGAAATACTGAAGTCAATAGGTTTAAACTGATATAAAAATCAGTATATTTGATGAAGTGTAGTATCCCCAAGCCTTTTTGCTGATGTACATCTTTTTCAGACTTACTTTTAGCTGATGACACCCAGAGTGTGGTAAGTTAGGAAACACTGCTGGAGTTATCTCAGAGACTGGCTGGGAAAAATACCAGCATGGATGAAAATAATGGCTTCTAAAGGTTACCGTAGAACTTACTGACACAAATATAAATGCAAATCTAGAATCAATAGAAGCTGTGAATTGATAATGTCAGATTGCCAGGAAGGGCTGTGCCTACAGTGCTCGTGAAGATCCCTAAGAGAACTTTGGTGGGCTGGCAGCTGGGGCAATCCTCACATTAGCCCAGAATTTCTGAAGGAAAGGCAGAATTGGAAATTTTATATCAAATATCAAGTTTTCCCACTGCTGGCTAAATCTTTTACTAATTGTCTTTCTTCACTTCAGTTTTGATTTTACGTGTCCTACAAAAACACCAGATTTGAACTGGTGGTTTTGAGAGGTGGAGAATTTGCCACAACCTTTGGAAAA
>VXAL01009320.1:140371-191789 GCA_013399475.1 Chauna torquata
TATATATATACTGTTTACTCTCTCATTGCTTTTTCTTTTCTCCCCAAAGGCTTTAACTTCACATCTAAATTTACCATGTGCATACTATTTTGCTTTTTTATACAAGCTTTATTATGCTACACATGGCAAAAAGCATTATCAATTCAAAACCTTAGTCAAATAAAACATCATCGTATTTACATTCCATGCAGCACATTGGGTTTTCGAACAATCCTTCGGTTTCGAAAGCACAGTAAAATGTATCTGTGACACTAAGTCAGTTACCAGTTCTGTTTTTCTGATAGTAATTGGACTTGGTCTGTATTCCAGCCACATAGCTACAGCACAGTCAAGAATACTGCATATGAACACATCTATAACATACACTTCATCTTCAGTGGATTTCATAGTTCAGCTGTGGTGCTTTTTTAATGTTGTCCATATTTAGGCTAATGGGCACAGTGAAAGGGTTGTTTGCCCTTATGAATAATGATATTTCAAACAGTAATTTGAGTTGAAAGTTTTCCATCATCTGCACTCATAGCCACAGAAAGGTCTTTGAGCGACTTCCATGTTTTTTTTAGTTTTTTTTTTTTTGCTGGTAGTTTATTGATTCCTAAAGATAACATGACTTGAAAGATCAGTAAAGGTTAGCTAGTAAAAGAAACAGCATCATTTAAAATGCCTGTGTGTGTCTGGGAGTTCAACAATATCTTTTAGTGTTACATAGGAGTTACAAGAAACAACTGCTTTTAGGATGATTTTTAATCCAGACCTTTTCCTTGTAAAGCCAATTCGTGAGTACCAATTTGACTATCTTTTCTTATGAAGAGTTGGAAGACAGTTTGGACATGAAATAAGAGCACACATATCTGCTCAAAATTAAGTAAAATACCAAATTACATTCAGCAGCAGCAAAATGGGAATGTTGTCTGGGGTCCTCAATATGGATTCTTTTCAGTGCTTGAAATGAGGGGAAAAGGAACATGAAATCCCTGCTACCTGCCCTGTTTCTGCCACTGTAGAAACTGAAGAATTGTTACTCTGGCTCGACCATGTCACAAACATCCCCTTGTCCCAGGGATGTTTTCTTCCCTGCACCTGGCACCAGCCAATTCTGTGTTAGCCAGAGGCCCTCCAGCTCCTTGGAGCTTCCTAGCAGCTCATACTAGGAAGGACTTCGTAGGATTTTAGCAGTGCAAAGAAAGAGGTAAAGCATCACTGAAGAGCCCCGCATGTGCTTGGCCACATCCCAGGACCTGCAGGATTGGACTCAGATGCAAGAGGACGACACTGGGGACATCTGAGGAAGCACGGGCAGCTCACTGCCTTGTGGTGGGGGCTCTCTGCAGAAGCTGCTAGCCGAGACTAATTCTTTGGGCAACTGTGGAAGGACCCCTGCTTTTCTTTCTGTAACCCAACAGTGAGGTGCTGCAAGGTTCCCCTCCCTTACACCGAGTTTTGCTTTTTTTTTTTGCTGCCTCCACTAGTGATAGCGAAAACAGTAATTCACATTACAGAGTTGTTCACTGTAAAACACAGTTATTAGGTCTAAAGAAAACAAAGTCCTGCATGTACCAACCATCTTATACCAGAAAGAAGAGCACTTCTCTTTCTTGAACAGCTCTTGACTGAGCTTTTAGGGCAATGATTTACAAAGAGTGCATGAAATAGAATTCAGCTTATCAGAAAGCTTTTTTTTTGCTGTTTTTGTTTGTTTGTTTGTTTGTTTTAACACACCAACTGATTGCATTTAGAGATCCTTATTAATACCTTGGTCTTCTGTGAGGTAAGGGGGTTTAATATTCTCCTTCCTGCTAAGAGGAGAAATCTATTCAACGAATTAAAAAGGGATACAGAAGAAGCTGAAACAATGTTTCACTTGTACAATCTTTAGTCAAAGCTGAATCACATCCATGACTAACAAGAAATAGTGTGTGTGTGTGTGTGTGTGTGTGTGTGTGTGTGTGTGTGTGTGTTAAGAAAAGCAGTACTTTTAAATCACAGATGTGCAAGGAAGATTTTGAATATACTTCTTGTTGTGACTGAGCTTCCACTGTAATAACAGACTTATTTACTTCACACACACTCTGTCCCTCTCCTTCTCCTCACCACTCTTTCCTGCAAGCCCCTGCAATCATCCTGTGTGAAATTCAAACAGCATACATATGTCTAAAATTGGCTTTCCTGGTTATGATGTAGTCATTTTCTACCAGGACTGGTGTCTTTATGAATTCAACTTACAAACATAAGATGCTAATTTAGAAAATTGTACAATGCATACAATATTTAGACTAAAGGTAATACATGCTCTCTTTACAAACATTAAAACATTCAGTGCTTTACTAATGAGCTCATTTCTATAATCTGTCAACCTATTGCCACCTTTGCTGTGCTATAATACCAGAGATAATTAGTGCAGGCTTGTCAATTTGATTTTAGTTAACTTTATGGCCTTTTTATTTTATTCTTTATTTTATGATCCCTATGGGAGCTTGTAGCTTGCTCATTGGCCAAGAAAAAAAAAATGCATTTATTCTGGGCTAAACAATGGCACTGTTTAATTAAGAGGTGTCATGCTATTTATTGTACACTATGTGCTGTACCTTTGATGAGGGGCTATAAAAGCAGAAGGTTCGTCAGATTCAATTTCTCTGCTATAATTTCCTACCAGAGAAAATGTGACACAAGGTAGAGATCCAATTTCCCGTTTCTATTTAGCATTTATATTGACAGAATTAATGATTTTATCATCATCTTTGGCCTGCTGCTAAATGGAAGACATCTATTGCCTGGTGAGATAGTAATTCTTCCTCTAAATTGTGTGTGTGTGTTTGTACACACACGCACACGCACACACACAGGTTTTCTTACTTATCTTTCCATGGGGAAATTGAACCTTTCTATTAAACCCACCCTTAGAGAGGAAGGGTAGGTGATGGGAAAGGTAATTAGGAAGAGTAATAAGAGTGATCTTAGACAATGTTTCTAAGCAGAGAGGAAGATGAAAGAGTCCTTTGCATGTTTGCCTTGACAAAAGGTTCAGGAAGGCCTAAGCTGATGAACTCATGGCATGTTGACGGAACTAATTTTATTTCTGAAGTTCTCCCATGAGAATACTATACAATATATATGCTACACATTTGTCAAAGTTGCCATGGAAGAAATTTCAATTTCCTTCTCTGAAAATAATTGACCAAAGGATCGTGAAGTTCAAAAGACTAGGGGGAAATGAATAAATATTATATAAAGATATAATGTATTGTAATCATACTGTATATGCTATTTTAATAGAAATCTAGAAAGCCCTGTTACAATTCTTGAACTTCTTAATGGGGCCAGAGAGAACTATTTTGTAGCTTCAGCATGCTGAAATAGGGCTTAATTCCTTCCCTGCTAATCTAACCATCTTCATAATTTTGTTAGATGTGACTAGCTTTAATTTACTGCTAAAATAATATGAAGTGGATGATATTTTAAATCCCTTTTCATGAATATTTTATACTCTGGATAACTTCTTTTGGAATCTTTTCTAAGTAACAGCCAAGAGCAGCTTCACTTTGTGTTAGGAAATGTCTACTCATTTACCTGACACAGAGCAAGGCTCATGCAAGGTGAGAAATTCAGGCTTCAGAGGGCATGTTACACTTTATTCTCCTTCTGATAGCTCAACATAATGGTACTAGGTAGCATACCTAATCAGTACAAATGTAGGTTTGTTTATGTTTAAACAAACATGCCTCACCTAGGAACCCCTTTATGGCTGGATAAGTGACATGGCACACAGTCAACAACTCCATTTAAAACATGTGGAAGTAGCAGGTGGGTTTTTGTTTGTTTGTTTGTTTGTTTTGTGTAGGAAAGCCACTCAGAAGCAGCCTTCATCCCACACATGCAGGTTTTCCATACTAAAGATTTGGAAACTTAGCAATCCCCAGGGCCCCAGGCAGGCTGCTCTCATAGAGGTTTGCGATTCATGGTTGTCTGACTACAGTATCTAAAAAAGTGCCTTTCTTATCGCTAAGGCTTACTCTTGACTATGGGTTTGAGATGTGCCATATTCCCTCAATTAGGGCATTTAGGTGCTTTTTCTCCTCTACCGAAGCATACTAACATGACTGGAAGAGCTGCCTACTAGACCTACCTCAGTGCCTCAGGCCCCTTGTCTCTTTATCCTAGGCCAAGCCAGACGTCTGAACGCACATAGGTAGAGCAGGAGTGAGAGAGAGAAATGCCTAGTTGTAATTGCCAGTCATCTACTTGTGGCTAGGTGAACACGGCTGCTCATCTCTAGAGGCAATTTCACAATGATGATTTTGCCCATAGGGAGGTGGCACTACAGTGACATAAAAAGACTGGAGGTAGTGGCAAGCTGACCTGAAATTATATTACTTCTGGGTGAACATCTGCAGAGGGAAATATTTTCCTCAGCACTGGAAAACTATTCTGATGCTTCTATGTTTTCCAATTAGCCTATTGTAGGAGGCTCTTCCTTAATCTCCTGTATATAAATTCACAGGAAATAAACATTGAAGTAAAGCATTTCTTGTGTTTTCATCTCATATTTTAAACAGCTTTTTCAAACTCCAACTCTGCTTGGGAAAGCTACCAGAAGCAAATCCCTTGTAATATGGGCCAGCACCCTAGTCTGTGGAATTATAGGATACAGATGTGTTCTGAGTAAAAGCAGTTAATTGGTGGTAACCATTTTAACTTAGACATTTGGTATAAACAAATTAGCCTGGGTTAAGCATATTCTTATAGGAAGTAGTTACAGGGAAATATTTCTTTATACAAGACAACATTTTATATACATTTATAAAAATTAATATTGCATATCATTCCTCTGGCAACCATATACATTGAGAACAGGTTAAAAGGCATAAGAGAGGTATTGTTGGTCGCACCACACACATTGGTCTGCCGAAGACCTCATTCACTAGCACCCAGAGTTTACAGGATTTTGGTTGGTTCATTTCTTTCTTTCTTTTTTTTTTTTTAATCAGGGGAATTATAAGCAGCTTGACTTCCTTTGAAACACAAGACTACTTTTCTTTGTTTTCAGAAACTATCTGTGCTCAGTTCTCTGCTGTCACTCTGTGCTTTCTGGCACCACCCAGCTGGCACGAAAAAAAAGGTAGAATGCCATTAGTTGATTTTTTCTGCTTTCTTTTTAAAATAAAAAGATATTTTATCAGCCTTAGCATTTATAATGAACAAACCAAACCCGAATGTGACCTCCAGGACGGTTCTACGTAACCTACAATTTTTTACGTGGAAAATGCCCATCCAAAAAACACTTTCTGTGCACAACAAAGTATATTGAGTCTGTGCAGCTACTGCCAGCATGTGAGGTTCAGCACTTCAGCCACAATTTGCACATCACTCCAGCAGCAAGGCAGTTGTGAAATGGGATAAGCATAAAGTCTTGACCTTACATGGTGCGCAAGTAGGCAAGCAATACTACAGAAACTTTCCTACTTATGAAATCGATGCATATATTCTCTACTCATGTACTATAGCTAGTTGAAACGAGAGCGGAACAGTTACCTTGCCTTTAATATGGGGATATAACATTCACTTCAAAATGCAGGTGAGGACATTTTCTTCTCTGGAACAGCACAATTTCACTGAGTCCTGTAATGGTGGTCAGGCTCCTCCCAAATTTCAGTTTATGGCAGGTTTTGAAAAATTACCACAAAATAGAAAACAGAAAATCAGTATCTGCAGCTAATTGTCTTTTCTGAAAGCCTTTTAGTCATTTTTATCAGTGAAATAAATAGCATACTTAAAATACAATTAAAGGAAATGAACGTCGTTAAGGTTAGTATTATAATGGGAGGTTTATAGAAAAACAATACTTTTTATATGGTGAATGAAACAAAAATATGCAAAACCAGGACAGTAGAAATAAAGTCACATTATTTTTATAATGTAAACTAATAAAATTTCATATTGTACAAATTATAGAGGAATCCTATTTCTGCATAAACTGTGTTTAATGTATTACTGTAAGAACAACATCAACATCCTTAGAGGATGCATAGAATTCAGAAAAAAGTAATAAGGGTAGCACTACTAGATTCTGCTGTCTGCAAAGTCATCTACAAAAGTAAGACAAAGATGCAGTGTTTTTTGCCTGTCCAATAAGGCCTGGAACAGTAATGTGATCACTTTGGTCATTTACTGTTGAAATTAACCATGTGAAGTAAACTTTCAGAGATGTTGTAATTACATATGTTATGGGGATCTGGACATAGTCTTCATCCGGAAGGGCTCTTAACTGTACTGTAAAAGGGAACACATAGCTACATTCATGGCATCACCTTCCCTTTCTTTTTAGTATTACCTCTAAAAAGCTGTGAGGGGAAAAAACAAACAAATAACAACAACAAAAGAAAACAAAACAAAAACACAACAATGGAAGATGTGTCTGGGTCACAGGCTGAAGACAGAAAATGCCTGCCTCTTTTGGGATGTTCCGGTTTATTTGCAGGATTTCCAGTGCTCTAATTTGAAATGCAGAACCCAGGATAGGTCACGGACCTCCAGCTCCTCTGGCCATGGAAGAGGTTCCCACAAGGCCAGAGCCCAGGGAGCATCCCTGGCACCAGCTTTTGCTGGGGCTCTCCAGCTGTGCAGTTGCTTGAGAAAAACTCAAAATTGTTAAAATGAATTACACCAATCAAGACAAGCACTAAAATCAAACTCCCATTTAAAAACTATTGACTGCTAATGTTGATTTATGAGCTTTGAAGGCTTACAATTAGTAGTGGTATATATAACACAATCTGCCTATACTTTTCCATTCATACTTCTCCTGGGACAGCTTCCATCTTAAAAAGCGATAAGAATTTCCTGGCTAAAAACCAGGGAAACTACGGAGATTCTTTCAGGAATGCCAAATGCCAGTGAATAAGAACAGAGTTTACGACAATTACTGCAAAGAGGAAACCTTTATTCCACGTGATTACACATTATCAATGGGAGAGTCTCCCAAAAGAAGTCATTTCCTGAAGCTTTTGCCATGCAAAAATTGTGATATGCATTTTTTCTGTAAACTAAAAAAATGGATCATATCTATTCATCTTTAACAGACAACTTGCAGCATAAGCAAACACCAACAATTTAACAAACAGAACAAGCCCCATGAAATATAAAACCTGGAGCTATCCAACTAGTTTTTTCAAGGTATTAAAGTGCATATGTAAATTGACACCTTCAACTATTTCTTTTTGTGATACTTTTAAAACGTGGTAGGAATTTGTTATAAATTTTGCAGGTCTTTTCCATGAGCAGGACTGAATGGCAACACAAACAGAGAGCTACAGTCAGTACTTTACCTATACCTCCAACTTCTTTTGGGAACCAAAGAAAACTAAGAGGCTCTATAAAAAATGAAAGGAAGAGTCGAGCCAGCGATGATTTCTACAGAGAGGGAACTACTGCAGGGGCAAGAAGGGAAACTGCAGCCACATGCTCCCATGCTGGCAGTCTTTCCTCTGAAATTATTTTGTCATTGTACATGGTGCCACAAGGTTCAGTTGTGCCTGCCCTGTTGGCAGGTCTTGAGAAAACTCTTCAAGCAGCTATGATTTATATGGACTTGTCTCCGCTTACAGTGGTTAACAGATATTAGAAAAGTAAGCATGGGGTGGGAAGGAGAGGAAAGGAGGACAATGGGAATATTCCTATATAAAAAAATCAAATCCCTAGAAATTTGGAGCTTTTCAGAGTTCATTTTGGAAAAATGTACTTTTTTTAGTATCAAAGGGAAAGCATTTGGTGAATTAAGTAATTTTAACTACCGACAATTGATTCATCCCCTCTAAGCACCTCTTGAACAGCAGATGGATATTATATAGGTGCCATGCATGAGGGTTTGTGATAATTGTGTTATACGCTACATGTGTTAGACCTCTTACAACAGAATTTATTGAAACAGAGAAACTAATTCATGAAGGGAAAGGTAACCACTGCATTTTGCTTATTTTCCTGCTCCATAATCAGACTGCAATTTCCTATAATGTTTTCATTATCAAAAATTGCTCAATTAATTCCTTCAACTTTCCAAACGAAGCGTGAATTCTTTCTTCATATATTCACTTTTTGAGGTGTATTGATTAGTTCACATTATTTGGATAAGTAAATAGCAATGTTTCTGTTCTCCATCAGGCTGATACTTGTGGACTGTTGGCTCAAATACTCGTTTATAAATCCAGAAATGAGGATCATGAATATTCAAGTGTACAAATTTGACATTTATTTTGCTCAAACATATATCACACTCCAAACCACTTTAATTTTCAAAATGGCACAATTTTGTCAGACCTCTGGCAAGAATCAAAGTCAGTGTGGTGAGCTTACAACATTGGGCATTTTACCTCCTGGAATCAAAATGACGAATGAAGATTTTAACTTTTAGTTTACAAAAATTATTTCCTTTTTTCCCCGTTTCAAGATGGAACTTAAAAGCCACTGAAAACCTCTGTGAGATTTAGAGCCTCAGGAGAAGAGGAAAAGTAGTCCAGTGCTTGATTTTAAACTTCACCTTTTAGTCATTTTTATAGACCTGCCAATCTAGCTGGCCCAGCAGTGGGATGTCCACAAGCAACCCCAGTGTTTTGGGAGCGTGATGAGGCTAGAGTGGCTTGCCAGTGGGTCCTCACAATGTCACTCAGTAAAGAGAGAGATGGAAAAATTAAATTCATTTCATAACCCCATATTTTTCTTCTATTGCCCACAATGTTAGTATTTTACTTCTCTGAAATGGTATGCAGGAAAAAGAGGAGGGGAAGATACAGGTGTAAATGAGGTAATAGAAGAAATTACTTAAAAATAATTCTAATGAAATTGATTTTCAGAAGTTATAGTTCTGGCTCCTCTCTTCTCTTGGACTGACGTCTTTAGTAGCCATCTTTTCAAGTTCAGTTTGAGCACAACCTATGGACCAGCATTTTATCGACCTCCACTCAACCAAAACCAAACAACCCCCCAGAATAGATTATCAAGTAATAACACAGCTCTAGAGTACTGATGTTGCACTGATGGCTGCAAACCAGAGCTGTTAAAGGCCTGAGAAGGATTCAAATAAAGGATGAAACAGCAACTGTATTTACCAAGGAGCAGAGGGTAAAACACAGGGTGATGGAGTAAAGCACTCTTCCATGTACACTTTAGCAAAATCCAGCATTGCCCCTGGTAAAAGTACTCTCTCTTTCTCCCTGCTGTTTATTTCTGCCCAGCTAGGGCAGCCTCCTTTTTGGTGACATATTTCTGCAGATATGTGGCTGAATGGAGCGATCACCTGAGGCAGATTAAAACTGTCCAATTTTTTGCCATGCCAATTTTAATGCTAGTCTTGTTCCCTGGCCTAGTCTATGCTGGCCTTTTCCTCTGAGTCTTACAAGAATTGTAACCGACAGCTGTAAAGATGGGATTAAACTCTCCTCTGGGATGTGAGAGAGCTTCCCTCTTGGGCTGTATCTGATCTGCTAATGAAGCAGAGCACTGCCTAGGCAACTGCATCCTTGTGAGAGGAGCTAAAGTAGCAGCCCTATATGCTGAAATCCTCTGCCGTGCACTGGGCAGGGTATGGGTGGCAGCAAAAGACCCCCAGACTGATCTTGCCAACGGTACTCTGTTGCTATAGTGTAGGAAACAGGCAATTCTTTCTCAAGGTTGCCAAAAATGTGTAAATGATTATCCTGCTTGCACAATACAGGACTTGGTCCACTGCACTGAATAAGACCTCACAGAGCAGCCAAACCAGCCATAAACACTGCACGTAATTACTCCCAGTGAGTGGAAACAAACTCTTACATAGTGAGATTAAGGACAGACATCAGCCCACTTCCCATGTGTTTGCTTTGCCACTGGTTTCTGGGTGTCTGTGGACAAGTCTTTTCACCTTCTCCCTGCTTATCTTCCTCTTTTGTAGGAAGACGGTAGGACACGAGTCCCTGCTAAGAGTGCCTTGAGATGTTTAGATGGAAGATATAGTGCGAGTCAAACACCGGTGCTGCTGCGTACACTCAAACTTGAGAATTTGGTACCTTGCCTGCACACATTGAATAAACAGGCATTAACATCATCAAGGCAGCAGATTGGATCCTGCCGTCCTTTTGTGTAAGATAGGAAATTTTCATCCTAAAACACTTACAAGTGGGAATCGCCAGTTCCTAATGACTCTGGCAGTTGCTGAAGCACAGCCTCATCTTTGAGTGTAGACCCCAGTTGGCTTCGAGAGGACTTTAACACACGGTTAAGTGCATTGAAAAACTAAGCCCTGTCTTATCAGTGGAACAGGAAGTGTCAAAATGTCCTAAAGATTATTTCAACACAGGATTATTTTTCACTTGGAAAACAGCAAAATAAAGGATTTTCCCATAAGAAAGCCTCTGGCAGAAATTTTTCCCTTCTTTTTACAAGGTGATGATCTTTCACACATACACCAAGGTGCCTCTCAAACCTGTCTTGTGGCATTGTACAGTATTTACTAATTTCAAAGTGTGAAGCAAATACGCAGAGTGACTAAATAAGGAAGTTCTCCTCTGTGCTGTATGATTTGTCACCATCAGACTACCATTAGAGAAATACTTTGGAGAAATCTCTTTGACCAGATTCACAGTGATGAAAGAAATCCTTTGAGCTACCTGACAAAATCCATCTAAGAGTTCCCAGGCTCTGTTATTAATTGCTATTATCTATCTTTCTAAACCTCTAAGTGCCACACCACAGATACTTTTTCATAGTGCACAAAGAACTTGGAAAATAATTTTTCTTAGTTCAGTTTTTTTATGCAGGACACTGTAGCAAACACCTACCAGAGTCCCATCCCTCTTAAAATCACGTATAAGAATACCACAGTGCAGTGCATCATCCCTTAGACTCCTACTGCTTTCTTAAGCAGAAAACATGCTAGACCAATACAACAGTTAAAAGTGCTGAAACGGACAAAACTGCATCCATGTAATTTATAAGCAATCTATCTTCCAAACTCATGATCTCAGCAAAGTGGTAAACCATTGCTTGCTAATTTGAGATACAGAGAACCGAAAATAATTTTAGAGACATTAATATAGAAATCCCTTTTTATCAAAAGCACTCTAAGCCAAGGTAGGTTTTTTTCTGCCCATACACGTTATTCTCTGAGCTACTGCCAAGTGCATACAGGGACATGGCAGGTCAAAAGGGAACTGAAAAGCCAACATACTGATTTCTTATGCCAATACTTCAGGTGGCATTTGACAAATAAAGTGTTGAGAACACAACCTTAAACAACAGACAGGCAAATACTAGTTGTTTTCCAACAGTGACAGGTGTAAGAAGGCTTGAGGAAAGTGTTCATTATGAGCAAGGCTCAAATTAGGTACTTAAAAACTGTGGTTTAATTTAGGTCATTTATCATTCTCCTCAAAGCCCCTTTTGTACAATTGAATTCTGAAGTGCTTCGTTTGCTATTAGATCATCACAGCTGCTGTAGTATCACTCAAAGCAGATGTTTCACAGAGAGATAGAGCCTGGCTAATTTTCACAGAAATGCAGTGACTGTAAGTCCTTCCCTGGCACTTCTGTCCATGGATGTGGATTGGGCTATGCAGGTGCCACCACGCTTGGCCACTTGCAGGCAGCCTGCATGCAATAAGTGCCAATGGTGGCAGACCCCAAACCGATGCCACTCCTTGGACACTTGCAATGAAAGCCACAGAGCTACAGACCCTGAATTTTCAGCTACCATTTTCCTTTTGAAACAAGTGGGTAAGAAATCAACTTAGACAATTATTGAGCAATCTCAGCTATCTGCTATGGACTAAAAATTAGAGGCAAATGGGTCCCCTTGACTTGGCAGTGTAAAAATTGTTCCCCATGTGGTACTTGTGCAAAATGCAGACTCACCTCACAAGCTACTAAGCCATTCCTCTGGGACAGGAAACACTGCTCAGCTGCCTACGGCTCCTCTACCTCCACAGCAACATGCTGTTGCACAAACCTGCAAGCAGGGACGCAGTGCTGAGGGAGCACAGAGAAGGCAGTGAAGAAATTATTTCACTCTTCCAGTGAGCAAGTAAAACTGCTGCAAAATTACTTCTTCTGCATGAACTTAGGAGCAATGAAAATTCGTAGGCAATAGAACCTGTCTATAAAGAATGTGTCTGTAATTTTCGTAGTGGGAAAAATGGTTGTTTTGCTACAAAAAAATAGAAGGCAAGGGGAGCAATACATTCTTAAAACAAGCAAATGCAACACAGGTCAAACAGTTCTTGTAAAACCACTCGTTAATGGGGATCCTAGACTGTGAGGCACCTAAAATTAGTTAAGTGCAGAATTAGCTCTGAACTGGCAGATCAGCTCCATCTTGCACGACATCTATTTAGTTCCAATAAGTACTAGGGCAGAGACATTTAACAGATATTATAGTTCTCTATTTAGAAGGAACTAGGATGACATAATCATATCCTTTGAAGGCGATGAAGTACTTTCCAGTCCATTAGTAATTGAGAACGATGTCATTAGACAATATCCACTAGGTAATTAGACATTAAAAAAAGTTTAACTCCAGGAGCAATGATAACTTTCATTCAAAATCCTAGAAGCTTTGTCTGAAAAGATGTCTGGCTGTTATTCCTAAAAATTGAAAAACCAGCAGTATTTCAAAGGAGAGTGAGTGCATATAAGCCGCTTCTAAGAAAGGCTCACAAGATAATACAGATAACAATAAGCCAGATAATTCAAGACAAAACAACAAAAAATGTAATAGGGATTTGAATCAAGGATTTGAACTGAGGAAGAAGTCATGTTTTTAGGGAACATAATCCTATGAAAAGCAGGTAGTGTCCAATAATCACAATGTCACCCTTAATAAGATAACAAGTTTGGTCAATAACAGTAACCAATCTGTAAAAATCAGGCTTTTGAGAGATTTTTGACCTTGCTCTGCAGAATTCACAATTAACAGCGCATAACCACAAAGCACATGTTAAATGGATTCAGATCTGACTACTTCTCAAGTCCCAGAAAGAATGTCAGCAATAAATCACTCCCGAACCACTTGTTTTATTGGGAATTTTTTAGGGATTGCTTCTAGGCTGAATCTATTCAACTCTGTTATCAATGGATTGGCTTAAATGTGATCGCTGATACTATTTGCAGATGATACAACACACAGTGATCTGTATCCTTGATAAAGTCCTTTGAGAATAAACAAAAAGCTTAAAATATGTTGAAAACAGAGAAAACACTGAGAGCTACAAAATTACTGGAAAGCTATTGGAAGTGCTGTACAGCAAGACAGTTAAAGAGGTCAACTTACTTATCTCTGCAAAAACTTAAAAGGAGATAATTAAAGAAATTTAACATTAAGGATTACTTAATCCATTTAACAGCAATGTAATAGAGACAATAACTGGCAATTAAATTCAAAGCAACTAGATCCGTGTATTTGAAAGCACATCATGTTAACCGTTAGAATATGCCACTGAGGGAAACCGTGATAACCTCAAGTCACAAGCTTATACCTTTCTGGAAATTCTGCTTTAGGTCAACACAAGTTACCAGGCTCAACACGCAGTTAACTGTGTTAAGTGTAATGGCCTGTGGCAAACAGGAGTTCAATCAAATTGACATAAGAGTCCCTTTTGGATTAAAACTCTGGGAATTTAAATATGGGCCTGAAAACTTTAGGAACAAAAAAACACCCTCCGAAACTACTTAAAATAGACCTACCTTATATTCTCACCACCACTGCATACTATAATCTGCCACTTGAAATTATTAACATCTCTAGAGTCCTGCTTGTTAAATAAGGGGGAAGAAACACTGGCTATGTGCCTAGAAACCCTCAGCTCTTCACAACAGCATCTCAGACAATAATGCTTTTAGTTGCCACAGACTTTAACCACAGCCTGTCCTTTAACCCCACTTTCCAGAGTTAAGTAGGGATGACGTTGATATCCAGCAGAAAATTTGAATTTCCAGTCGGCACGGTCTCTTGCAATAGCTGTCAGTTGTGGGTGAAGCAAAGAATTTATCCCCATCTTTATGAAGTCCTAAAACAATCATGAAAATCATTTCCTCTGCTTTCTAAATCCTCAAGGAACAGTTTCTCAAAAAGCACTTCCATATGGTGGTAGGTACAGCAGAAGACTCATTTGGCCCAAGACTCCTTCTCTCACACAGACAGCATAAAGGTCCAAGATTCTTATTATTAGGTCTTGAAAACTGAGGTATACACCAAGGTACTGCTTTCCTTCTTTATGCCTAGATGTTCCCACTTCAAGAAGTTCCCAAATAATGGCCAGAAAAAGTATATATGATTCATTAAGGTTGAAGGTTTTCAACTCAGTTTGGCTAAGTGCTCGTTGAAAAAAGAAAAAGGGATATTAAACAAAGGATTTTTCATTCTTCAGAAATGTGCTTGGAAATTCCTTATTCATCTGCAGCAGGAGAAGGAAAGAAAGTACCTCAGTTAATGCAGTGCTGTGAGGTAGAGGTATGGAGGTTTTCACCTGTCCATCATAGGCAGGAGTCACCTACTGGTCACCTTATACAGTTATATTTCATCTAATCTGCATAGACATTAAGTTCACTAATAGATGAAGACCTGAAGGCATACTGTTCAGTACCTGAAATATTTTTAAACTGTATACACAATATAGTAATATCTCTAAATCATAACAGTGAAATTAGAAGATTCTGTAAAATAGAAATCTCAGTAAAATTATTATTATTTTGGATGGAAATATGGCCTAGTTTCCAAATGGCTGCTACTTGTCTCACTTCAAAAAATAATAGCCTTTGAGCAGTTATATTGGTCTGATCACTTCAAACTGAAAATTGATGAGGAGTGATTTCATTCAAAGCCTTATGTGTGGTGTGAATCCATTTACGAGTGATGGAGAAAACTATGAAATTTCCCTTCCTTATTTACTTAATCTCCAAGTCCTATTCATTTCACAGCAGGGATAAAACCTTGGCTCTGCACAAATTATCTGGCATTCTGACATCAATCTAGTTGGGGTCAGCATGTTCAGCATTTCATCAGGTACTTAGCAGAGCCCAGACTGAAGATACCTAAGTGGGTGGGGAGAAAATCAGATTTCCTAACAGCCAAATGGGTGACTTTGGCTCAGCTGGATTCTAGCATGGCAACAGAAGGAGGCCTGGAGGCAGCTCTGGAAGGCTCAGCATGGGCTGGTGAGATTAACTACAGTTCAGGGGGCCCTAAGTAGAGTAAGAGGTCTAGAAAAGGGCATTGGGACTATGGATTCAGACAAGAATCATTGTTTCCAACAGCACGTTTCAATATCCTCTGTGTCCTCTTGGTGGCTGGGTAAGGGCAGGGGAAAAAAAAAAAAGACATTCTCCCCCACACCAAAAACAAAAAAAAAAACAACAACAAAAAACAGAATCAGCTTCAAGGTATCTACCTTTTACATTGAAGAAACCAGTTGGCACTCACTTTATAACATTTGTAAATTCAGTCAGTGTCAGTGACATGGAACTAAGGCTAGAAAAGGAACTAAAGTCTCCATCTTTATTCATCATTCAAGATACAGATGAATCTCAATAAAATACAGTGATCATGTCTTTGAGGATAAACACGAAATGGATATATAACAAAAGCCAAAAAATTATGTTCACTGTTTGAACAATATCTCATTTTTAAATACATTAGTTGCTCTGCTGCTCTTTTACACTTCACCTTCAGTGACTGCAAAATAAGTTTCTCTTTTCTTCTAGCCCTGCAAACTGGGATTTTTTTTAGAACTGAGGCAGAACTGTTACATAGACCTTGTGTCAAGTTATATACAGACACAAGAAGCAGCATAGATGGCGCCTAGTATGACAAGACATCAGCAGAGCAGGAATTCTGAATGCTATGAGAAAAAAATTCAATATGAATGGGGACAGGCTCCATTTGAGGTTTTTAGTATTTACAAGACTGGAAAATGGATTCTTGTTTCAGTATATCTAAGCTTATTGCAGTTTATTGCAGAGTTTGTGACTGTAATTAATCAGAGTTAGAGACTTTGATTTTCTTTGTAAAGCAGAATGCATTAAAATGGAATCACTGGGGAGAGGTAGATCATAACGGGATGATAATTTTTGCCTGAAAGGATCTTCCAGCAAGTTGCATGATCCTGATCAGCAAGAGGTGACATACAATTTGGCTAGCAGAACTGAAAATAAAATCACAACATCTGGCCGATATTGAAATGTCAGTAGTGCATGCAACATAACAGTGATCCCAGAGAACTAAAACCAAACAATCTCAGTTACCTAGTGAGCTACCAAGGATTTGGTAGTTCACACACTGTTTTAAAATGGGAAGAATTAAGTCTATGGTCTGAGAGTACTGATGCTGCCTGAAGTTTGTGATTATATTAACAATTATCTACTACTGCGAATTAGTTTTGAATGGAAGAGGAACAGAATACCATCAAATTTTTGTATTTAAGGAAGCTCATACAGGCACTGCAGCTATATCTGAATACTGTGTTCTCTATTAGTTTCTATGTCCATTTCTAACCTATGGATTAGAATAGACCATTCATTCAATCTATTGGACAGGCAGTAAACTTGGACATTTTGTGTGACAAAAGTATGTCGATCTTAATTGTCTCAGTTCTGAGAGGTTAGGGGAGTTTCTCTTTGACGGTTACTATCTACCTTGCTGATGCTAAACAAATAATCAATTACTTCTGTAACATTAAAGGCATGACAATTTATTTTCAGACAAGACTAATCGGCTTCTTGAGTTCGCATAACTGAAGTTCAGCAATGTCTGTTTCCTGGTACCAGTTGCCATTTTTCCTCCTTTTATTATTTACCACTGGAGGAGTAAACTGTACTACAGTCTTGAGAATGGGGAAGTGAGACCACTTACTGAATTTCAGAAAGTAGCGCTATCAGGGTTGTTCTCATCAAACATAGGCACAACAAAGCAGCATACGGCATTGTAAAATCCAGCTATTGAGAAAACTGACGTGAGACAACTTGGGAAATCCAAGAGTTGAATGAAGTGAAAGGGGCAGTAGGCTAGGTAGAATGATACAAAAAGAGCACAGGTATTGGTCTTGCTAAAATATTTAAGGGAAAGAAAATTTATCCTAAAGAACTTTCAAGGAGTAGAAATTTAGGCTTACACTTCACAATCAGCTTGCTAGAGTAGGACACAATGCAGTGCATGACCACTAGAATAATCTAAGGGTAATTCACTGTTCCAGTTCATTGTTTCCTGCTGTTCTAGACACTGAAAATTTGTTGGGAAAAAAACAGGATATCGCTTAAAGGTATGATGAGATCATGAAGCAATTGTGACCGGCAATCAAATAATCAAATTTAAAGAGATACCAAAAGCGGAAAAAAAAAATGCCCGATGTATCGTGTTTTCTAGAGTGACCCATAACAAAGACCATCAGCACTATCAATTAAAGGAAGGGGAGTGAAAACACATAAGTACATCACCGAAAGAATCAAAGCATAGCTTTTTCTGTGCCCTGCTATAAATTTGAAAGTAGTTGCTGATTTCAGCAGAATAATTCCAATGTATACAACAAAAGTGGAATTGATAAAAATGAGCTAATACTTCTCTTTTGCTTCAAATGTATATTACACTGAATTAAAAAACAGAATTTAACATCTCAGATCAAGGTTGTTCAATATGTTTGATGCAGTAAACCTACTGTAGTTTTGTTAAAGATTTGGGGGAGGGGGAAAAGGGGAAGGATGAAAAAGATGCAAGCTTGTTTCCAAAGGTAACTCTATTAGTTCAGCTAATTTATTCCAAGAATTTTACATTTTAAGCTATTTATTTACAGAACTAATTGAGAGTCATAAACAATTATGTTTGGGATACTTCAGCCTTTTCTAAGGCTGTCATGATATGAATATTAAAGAGGCTTTAATATTTCAGTCTTACTTTACTTCTTTTTCCAGTATCGGATATCCCTACAATACTAAAAAAAAAAAAAAAAAAAAAACAGCAAACAAACAAAACAAAACAAACAAACAAAAAAGCCTGTTGAAACGTGGTGTAATATTCTAACATGATCTCACTAACTTCTTTCAGTTCAAGGAGGTAGCAAATAGTCCACTGTCAATTCTGAAGATATGTCAAAATAAGAGTTGCTTTACCATTGAGTGTATGCACAGCTCCACAGAAGAGATCTCACTAAAAGTAATTCTAGTTAGCTTTTCTACTTTTGTCTCCCCGCCATGAGTACTTCTGGTGTGGAATATGCAATTTTGACTTAAAGGTACATGACTGTACCATCCAATTCAATTTCAACTTAAGTTTAAAGACCCAAAAATGTTGCAAATCATTAAGATTACCATACATTTTTCCCCTCTAAGATTGAGTTTAAGAACAAATGCCAAACAACTATGGGGATGGAAGGAAGGGAAAGAAGACTTAAAAGACAATAATAGATACATGCATTAAGGATTTTACTTTCATTACACCTATCTGAGCAAGATTTTGAAGTTACATCAATCACTAGGAGATAAAGGAGAAAAGAAAAAAGAATGAAGACAATGAGGTATCTGATCAAATGTATATCCTTAAGGTGTAGCCTCCTCAATTTGTCAAGGTTTCACAATAAAATACAGGTGTGGTTTTTATACCTACCAAATCTTTAAAAGCATCTTAGTAAGATTAGGCAAGCAGGCTCTTTTGTTACAGCACCTAATCAAATATCTTCCTCTTTCTGTTACTTCCATCAAATTTGATTGAGCTGGAATTTTAGGATTCAGGTGAGATTTCTTGATGTCAAAAATTTACCTCTTTTGTAACAGCAATAAACTCCCCCAGCAGTCCCAGCATCTNGCTTCATCTATAATTCTTAGCATTCTGGACATTTGGAATGATAAATTGGGTCAGACAGAGTGTTTGGTAGATATTACAAAAACAAAAAAAAAAATTGCTAAATGTTCATTTCAAAGAATAAAATTAGTGATCAAGGTTTTACATTCCATTGCTTTTTTTTTCCTTTAGAGTACAAGCAAATACCCATGCTATGAACAGCCGTTCAAACTTATGTTCAGTTATACACTTATTTTGTGATTAAAAATAGGACATTTTAAAATTGAGTTGTTTAGTAAGATAAACAATAGACATAAAGCTTGAAACCTCTAGTAAATACGATGCAATTCTCTGTGAATCAACCTATAGAAATAAAACAAAAAACTCTTGATTAAGACTGAAGGTTTTCCATGCTCCTCTCACAACAAATGAAGGGTCCTCCTGAGCCCCAAAAGGGGATGTAACAAGACAGAAGTATTCCCCCATTGAACATTTTTGTGTTTTCTGAACTACTCATTGTGCAGACTTTTTCAAGTTTTCATAATAAACTTGAGGTTCACACACTGGAATAGCTAATATCTTACTGATTTCCTGTTCTGTTATCCTCCCACATCTTAAGTCAGCATTTCCTCTGGAATAATGCAAGATATTTTGGGATTGGTCTCTGAGGTTTCTCTAATTTTGACCAAAAGGATACTTTTCTGATAGAAGTTTGTCCCTACTGACAGTTTCTATTAAAAGCATGAGATTTAAAATGATCTTGTCAAAAAAACTCTCAACTGAACTTATTCCTGAATCATGTTTATTTTCCCCTTGGTACACCCTTGCATCACATGTTTTGGTGTTTTCCCATTTCTTCATCCTCTAGCAGTGAAGGTTCCCATATTTTTTGTTAATCCCCCTGCAGTTTACACCACCTTAGGTGATTGAATCTTACTGCTCAGGCTCTTTTCACCGTCTCAAGGCGATGACTCTCAGCACGGCTTCTCCACTTTTTTTTTTTTTTTTTTTAACTGTTTCTGACATCTTCTCCTCTCTTCCCTCTAAAGAGGCCAAAAGGTGTCCACTCTGCCCACTCTGTTGCTTGAGTCCCTTATTCTCTCTCTTCCACTGAACACACAGCATGATGTCGTCTTCTCTTTCCTCTCACATTAATCCAACTCCCAGTTATTACCACCTCACTCTTCTTAACAAAGCTAAATATCCCTTTCTGTGCAGTGAGATCTTTCATTCCTGTTTTAATTTGCTCACTTTAACAAATGATCTTCCTTTTTCCAATGCCCATGCTGCTCCAGTTCATACTAAACTAATATGCTCCCTGCTTATTTTTAATTAAAATGTCTTTCATTAACTTAAGGCACAAAGAAGAATAGATCACTCATTATGTTTGTGCAGATTATGTATTTTTAACACTTGTTCTCCAGCATGTTTTACCAACAAGATTCTCTAACACCAGAGGATGGTGCATGTGACACTGAATTTGTCTTGGAGACATGGAGTTTGTCTTGGAAATTTCTCAGAATTAATGGCCCTGAGCTCTTGTTTAAAAAGAAGAGACACAAACACTGATTTTTCCCAGTATCTCTACTCTTATTTCATATTGTTTAGGAGTTTGGAGGTGATATTTTCAAGGCTACCAACTACTCTAGAATCTGAAAAGCATTTCCTTTGGGGGGAAAAAAAAACAAAAAACAAGAAAGGTTGTTGAAATATCACAGAGAAAGATTGATTCTTCTCTTAAGAAAGAGTTGCTGATGTCTCATGGGTAATTTTGGCAAAACCATCTACTTAGATTAATATCAACTGCTTACTTCCTCCTTTCCTTCCCCCCTTACCCAACTGAATACTTAGTACTAGCGATAGATGCATAAGAGAATTCTTGTTTTCGTGAGGGCTTCTCTGTTTCTGAAATTATATCTTGCCGTTAGAGACCAATAAAGCTAAAATTTTGTGTAAATTGCTCTTGGATTTGAAAATGACTGATTTTGCAAGCAAAGGATGTGACATTATATGGTAAACAAACATCATTCATCCTGGTCTAATCTAAAATACAACAAGGGTTCAGAAAAGAAAAAAATACCCCAAGAAAAGAAAGCCAGATGTCCAACAACTGTTAAAAGAAAAAAATAAATAAATAAAAAGAGAGAGAAAGAAGAAAAAGAAGAAACCACAAAAAAAGTCAACTAAATTACATACAATGCAATTTGGTACCAATTACATTTGCCGAGGCCACTTAAGGACCTGTAGGCAGTTGTTTCATTTCAGGGTCAAAGCTATATGTAGTTATACAGATGTTTTTACTTGCTAAAGGCAATCAGCTCAGCAGCCCTGAGTTTGAGGACAATCCAGCTCCAGGCGCCCTTACACTCATCTCAGAGCTATCTCCACACTGTGCTGTGACTGTAGGAAATCCCACATCCCAGACATTGGAAGTATCACTGAAAATGTATCTTCAACCATCACACTCTGAAATGCATTGCAGCAATAACTGTATTTCACCTTCCAGTGCAGTTTCTGACTTAGTTTTGAGGAAGGGTGATATATAATTTGTTCTGCATTAATGTATGTAGATATATAAATTCCAGACAAAACATTCAAATTTTCTCATGTTGATGATCATTTAATTTAATAAATGGTGAAGCTGTGTCATTTTTTTTTCCCATATAACAATCGCTGTAGTTTCTATGACTTAGGATCAACTTTATCTTGGGCTATCACTAGTACAAAGGTCAGAGTAATAAACTGAGTCATTCTTTATTTCTCTCAGTGAGAATAAAATTTCCTGACCTCTTTCTAAAGTGTTAATTCTGGAAAATGAAACAGAGTCAGCAATGAAAATGTCCTTTGCTTGCCAAAGAAATAAATTTTCATGTAGCATTTATGGGTTTGTAGTATTTAACCACTATTTAACTACTAAAAGAAATCACATTTGTCAAGCCATCCAAATTACTTGAGACAGGTAATTCAACTAGTTAATAAAGGCTTTTGTTGCTAGAAACTCTTATAGTTTTAGCACATCTATTATCTTTCTGTAAATCCCCTTTAAGGGGTATTTGAATTTTCTGTTGTAGGACACTTTGCTTTTTGGTCAATGCAGATATGAATTCCCAGGGATGAGCTAACTGTTGTGAAGAAACAGAAGAGCATATACCTTCATGTGCATCAGCTCTATTGTCAAATTTGTTACTGGACAAATTAACATCCAAATACTCCTGCTGAGAGGAATAACCAATTTTGTCCTCAGAAATTCTTTGCTTTACAGGCTTGGCAGCTGCACTGATTTCTGCATTTGCCTCCTTAATAGTTGTAACAAAATCTGCTCCTGATGTAGCTTAAGACTCATAGCTTTTTCCACTATCCTCCTTTTGCTTCTCCAAATCTGTCCTGTTCCTCCACTTTCATTCACCCCTTTGGAGTTAACTAGTCTAGACTCTACTGAGAGGCCAGATTAGAAGGCAACAACATACTAATGTGCTAGACATAAAAAAGGTCTGTCATGAGTAAGCTATTACTACAAAGCAAATAGACAAGCACCACCAAGTTCTTATCACATGAATAACTGATCAGATGGGATCCAACAATAAAGACACAATGAGTAGTTTCATTACAGGCAGAAAAGATCTTAACAGAATGCAAGGAATTGAAAGATCTTCTCTTTAGAAACTTGCCATCCATTTTCCTTAATTCACTGAGATGGTATTTATTTTGGTGAGCACAAGCAATTTCTCACACAGAGGTGGGAGAAGAAAATTCTTCAACTGGGGGAGAAAAGAGATGAGAGAAAAAGCCTCAGGGCATATAGCAACCTGCCAACACATGAAATGAACATTGATACAGAATGGACACATGGTCCTAACCCCCTCCAGATACAGATATTGCATTAGCGAGGCAAAGTCTGACCATCTCATCATGCCAGGAAGGTTGTGAAAAAGAAATTGGGACTAAGCCCTCTGCTAAGAGTACCCACACTAGTTAGATTTCAGTTTTGCACCTACTCTTTCCAGTCTCTGCTTCTAAACTGCTGTCAGAGCTTTCCTGTGACTAGGAAAAATTTCAAACCTTTCTCATTGTTGTGCAAGGTGTTTTGTCTTTCATCTACCTTTGCTTTGGTTTTCCAGAGTCTGTTTTGCTGCCTGTCCTCTCCCCATACTCAAAATGCTGTGCCTTAATTCCTGCTTCCTTCACCCATTCCTGACTGTTCGTAGGAAAAATCACCCAACCTTTACTGGTTTCTCCCTTGGGGTGACCAGCCTAATTTTTCACCACAACTACTCCTTCCACCCCCCATGCCCTTACCTTAATGATTGGATATAAAATTTATAAATCAAAAATTTAAAGAGTTGCTTAAAACAATCAGTTTGGGTTGCCAGTCTTGAAGGAGTTTGATCTTTTGAAAATATTGACTCCCTACCTGTGAGAAAATGCAAGTTCTCTTTTATTGCTCCCAGCTGAGGCACTCTAAACAGACAAAAAAAAAAAAAAGAAAGCCAACATGGTCTCTATAGTTTCCAAAAGCAAAGTTGGACGACAGAAAGTCTTTTATTAACCTTAATTCTAATGCAATTATTTTCCAAAACCATGTTCTAGTTTTTGTAGTTTTACATTTTCTTTCACTACCAACACGCAACTCTGTGAACTGATAAACTTTAGTTTTTGTGGTACATAATTTTCCTAACAAGTTCTCAATGTTCTTTACACATAACCAATCCCCCAAAACATACCGAGAGCTTCTAATATACATTAGTTATCAAAACATTAATATTAAAAATCAAGTTTAATGCAAGTGAATAGTGAGGCCTCCAAGAAGTCTGAGGCAGGTAAAGAAGGACAACCAGAAAGCCCAGCTCCCACTTCTGTGTCTTTAAAGACATGACTACCCTTTGCCATCTCCATGACTTTCAGGACTTCCTATGAGCTGAAATGAATCACATCATGCTTTCTTTTATTGCCTTTCTCAAGAAGAAGATAATCCTACTATTATAAATCACCAAAGGAAACTCCTAGTTCTGCTGTCTTGGTTGATTTGACAAAGCAAACATTTGGAAAATGTTCATATTCATATGAACAGCCCATATTCAGATTCCCTTTGAAAGGCAAATACTAACTGGCACATGTAAAAATATTTTAAAAAGCTAAATTAGAAAAACTTTAACACCCAAGACAAAGTTACCATAAAAGTCAGTCAAGGAAATGGTAAATCATTAAAATGATCAAATAAAATGAGATGGACGTTTCTGGCTGAGATTCTTACTGCTTAATGGTTTCACCCACGCCTGGTCAAAAGGGTTCCTGACAGTGCATTTTCCAGAATTTTATTCAGCCTATTCAGAAATGACATAATCGGTAGCAGTCACATAGAATAGTCCAGTGCCCCTGGCATCACCATACTCACCTTTTTCTGCAAACTTGAACTAAGTCAGTGGCAGCTTGCTGCAAGTGATTTATTTCTCCTGAGCCACAATACGAGGGCCACTGGTCTAGCACACGTTATTTATTGCTCAGGACATTTTTCCTGCTAGTTAGTGTACCTTTTCACTTCAAACACACACCTGCATACTTCATCAATTTATGACATTGATTGCCAGAGCAATTTGAATCCTGAACATTAGCATCTCACTTTCACTATTTTACAGCATGTATTTCAGCCCTAGCACAGAGCCACAATATGAACCACCAAGAGCACAATGGGAGAGTAACTACTACAACACTTTGCAACCCACAGATGGAGGAAAACATAGAATGTTTTTCCTTTCTCAAAAAACACATTCTTCGCTCTTCCATATGCATACTTCTACCATTCAGCAGAAATATCCCAAGGAACACATTACATCTTAGACCTTCTAGATCTTGGAGAATTTTTACAGATACCCGAGAAGAAAATTGTGAAGAGTAGCTTTTGCAACTGTGTCTTCTACAATGAGATTTTCAAATTGAAGCGATAATCTATGAGGTGTCAAAGAACTGCCTGACCACTCACAGCTATACTTCAGGATTATGGGTGATAAACTCACATGATTCACACAGAAATGCAGACTAAGAAAAAAGACTGTCATTATAATACAATTAAAGGTCTGTCATAACAGTTCAAAATGCTCATTAAGATCTAGTTAGTTTTCAAATAATGATCCTGAGTCTGCTGAGGTCTGGGGGCTTATTTGTTCCTTTTGTTTTACCATAAATTTATACATTTTTAAATTCCTAGTAGTTTATTTTCCCTGCCAGACAAATCCAATGACACAACTCTCTTCCATACTCCTCAACGACCTTTGAAAGTCTGTGGAAATTGAAGATAATGTAAGCTGCTTCACTATATTCTTCTGACAAAAGACTTAACATTCAAAAATTGAATTAATGATTTTTCTTGTTTGCAGAAAGGTCAAAAGTGAATTAGTGAGATGTAGGCTTACAGTGGGTTTCTCTGCTGAGCCCCACTGACATCCTTAAGATGAACTGGCCTGTAGCTGCTAGCTAGACAGCCTCTACAGAGCTGTCAGACACAAGATGTCTTCAGCACCCTTTATAGCCCAAGTTAAAAATTCAGGGATGCCAAGGGTAAGGAATCCCATGCTGTCTTTCTGCTCACGGCTCCCCTTCCCCCAGCCCTGCTCAAAAAACAGTGGTGATGGAAGAGGGGAGCCTGCAGAGAGGTTTTGTGCCAGTGTCCTTGTTGGCACACTGTGACCTGAGTCCTTTCTCTCACGTCCCAGATGAGCCTTTCAGTCAGCTGATTACCGATTAAAACTCTCTGACTGCATAGCTTTAAAGCAAAGGGAACCACGCTGGAAGAGCTACATTCCAAATACAAAGGTGCCCCTGAAGAACCAGGGTGGATAGATTTCAGTGCTTTATCCCAAAATTTGTGGACAGTCATGTATGGTTCCTCTCCACCTTTTGCTCCCCCATCTTTCCCCATAAAAAGAAGAAAGAGCAGAAAGAGGATTCTGCTGCTTGTGGCAAGCTGAGTGCCTACATACTTCAACTGAGAGTAGAAAAACGCCCAGGGCTTCACTCCAGGCTAGCAGAGGTAGCTGCTGCTTAATATCCAGAGGACCTCTCCCCCAGATGCCTAAATCTCCCATACTACATCGAGACCCCGTGCACCTAATTCATGGCTGCAGAGCTGAAGAGTGAGAGAAGACAGGTTGATGTTTTAGGAGGACTCGGATATCTGGGCCTCTGCCCAGACATTTCTGTGAACACTCAATCAGTTACACTGGGTTCACTGAGTATAAGATAAAGGTGTTTACAAACTGAAAGAGGAATTTTCATTTTAAACTTCTTTAGCAGGCGAAGTTTGATAGCTTTTCAATACAGATCTAAGATGGGACTTGCTCCTGCTTTATGTCTTTGAAGGAAGGTAAGTCAGAAAATCGCTTATGATACATATTCCTCACACACTCCTGACAAATCACAAGTGATTTAGTTAAATAAGACAGGTCATAAATGCACGCTTAGAAATAAAAGTATGCACACTTAGAAATAAAAATACATTTTGAATTGGTCTCCTACATGAAATAGACGTGCTGTATGTGCATAAATATACAATCTGAGAGGTCTTGAACATCTCTGTGGAAGGTACTTAAAAATGCCATATAAGGAATATAAAAAAAATGAATGTTTGAAACATAACCTACAATTAAATCACTTACAGCACATAAGCCATTTCAAATAAAATGATGCAGGCAACTCATAGAATAAAACGCACAAAGAATCTGAACTGAAGCTTTCTGCAGTTAAAGTTGTTGCTTACAATTTGAATGTTATAACTCCTTTAGCACAGCTTGCTAATTGATGGAACTATCTTAAGTCTTTATTTATTTATTTATTGAACCCTATGTTTCTACTTACTTTTTAGAGCACAGAAATTTGGATGGAGCTCACCCTTTCCAGGAGCATTCACTGAGCAGAATCATTGAATGTTATGTGCTTGTTTTACTATTACTGTTGATGTTGGTGTTGATGTGACCCCAGATACACCAGGTTATTCAGGGACTCCTAGCCACTACTCCCCGGTATTTGCTTTAAACTAAAGTGCAAGTACCTCAGAAAAAAAATGTAGCCTAAACATTCTAAAATGAAACGACTTTGCAGACTCCTTTGCTCCCACCAAGACTCTGAGAAAAAGCTATTTCGATTTTGAGAGGTCATCTGAGAAGCTTCATGCATGGGAAATGCTTCAGGAATGCAGTAAACAGGAAGCCAGGCAGGTGATACCTGCTCAGCTTTAATTGTGGCACAAGGTCTGGAATACCGCTGCTTGGTAGTAAATAGTAAACCATTCCCTTTAGAAAGGGAAATAATCAGACGACTCGTAATTCTGTGCAGGACTTAGCCTGTGATCAGCTCTTTCACTTGATACTTTGTTAGTTTTGGCAATGGCATACACACCACCAGGTGGCTGTCAGAATCGGTTAAGATTTTTATTTGATTGAATAACATTTGTTGATAACGGGCACCCCTACGCTGTGGGGCTATGCTGTTCTGGATGCGGCCCTACACAGGTTCATTACCTTCCGCTCTGTCAAATATGGATCCATGTCTGGAGCTGGGGAATTGCTTTAAATTCTTTTTGTCATTTAAATTCTTAAAGAGAAAAGAAAACCAAGAGGTATCCTCAGGCTTGCCTTGATAATAACACATGCATGGAGCCTGAGGACGTTGGAGAACAAGGGATCCAAGGGCATTCTGTTCTTCCACATCCCCAGGAATCCATCACTGGTGGTGTCATATATCTTATTGCTTCAGGGAGTGAAGAGATGTCCTTCTTGAAGGACTTTATCAACTGTTGTTAATTTTAACACATGCTGACCGAAGGACAGAGATGTCCTCATAATATTTGGCTATAGTTTCCCTGACTATAACTCTATGCAAGTTCTAGATTCTCTGCCTCCAGTTTCTTACCTACATGGCTCCAAAACGTGGGAAATTACAAATCCAGTGGTCCTTAAACTGTCTCTTTTTTTCTTTTAAACATTATTTAATATTATTGAACAAATATTATCTCCTTTTTCTGAATACTAGTCTCTGAAATGAGCAGTAAATTACAAAAATTACACACCTAACTGCACAAAACAGAATTTCAGCAGTTTGAAAAAGTAGATTAATAAGAAATATTTTCAATTGTCTGCTTGTACAGTCTTGGAAAGAACTGTGAACAGAGTAAAGAACAGTGATGAAAGTATTTCTTTCACTCTGATTGTATTTTGCTGAGGGAGAGTAGCACCCTCCTTCCGTGAAGAAGTATTGTTTTCTAAGGGAAATACTTGCAATAAGTGTGTTCAGAACAGGATCTACTACCAAAAACTGTTTGAAGACGTCTGGAAAAAGATTTGTTCTTAGTTTTTCTGCTTGGCCCAAAAGATCTCTTTAGGAGGATGTGTAGTATTGCGTATGAATGTTGGAGGAGCACTTGCTGTAATGGTCTCCTTCACTAACCAAGCTAGAGAACAAAACATTGCTATGGACATTCTCATAGAGATCTGAGACTTAAGGTAAACTACCTCCTACTCTAATAGCTTAGTGGGCAAGTTAAGCCTGATTAAAACATATTGCTCAACCATTTGATGAAGAGGAACCTTATTTCCAACATGCTGTTCAGTCAAGTTTCCCCATTCATGGAAGATTTTTTTAAAAAATCCCTCAGCCCCCATTTAGAAGAGGCAAATCGGGTTTGTTGTACACAAAAAGGTCTATGCTATGACTGAGGCAAAGAAGCGTTTTGAATCCTAAGGACTTTCCTGCAAGTTTGGGTACTGCCTGTCATACCTACCACCATGGACCAGCAAATAGACAACAACCATCAGTAGTCTGTTTTTGCTGTCCAAACTAGAAGCTGGTAACTGCTGCACATGGAAACGTAAGCACTGTTATTTAAACTGCTTCCTCCAGTTACCAGGGTCCTTTTCCCAGAAACAGTGCCCTCTCCTAACACGTCTAGTATCAATCTTTTGAAAACCACAATCAGAAACAACACTGCAAAGGCATGAAAAAAAGGAAATCGACCTTCCCAATGGCTCACTGGTGGTACCAGTCTCAGTCCATGACTGTAGCTGTGTTATACCATCTCATCTCATGCTGGATGAGAGCTGCAATACACGAGGACGGTGAAATGCCCAAAAGTGGCATCCACAAAACCATCAGACTCTGTAGAGGCATGCCAGTACTAGCCAGTAGGAAAGGACAGCCTAAAGCTCACTCCTCAAGGCAAGACACTGCCTTCCACCACATCTCTCTCATCTGCAGGAATTGGTCCTTTTTCACCCAAAGTGCTGCCTGCAGCAAAGGAAGTGGTGGTGAGGTCAGTGCTCCTCTGTGTTCCCTATGCTCATGAGGTAAACCATTTGCCAAAAAAGGAGGGAAAACCTTATTTCCCTCCAGAATCTTTTGTCTATAAAATATGCTAAATCTTTGCTCAGTAACCAATTCCATTTTTCTTAATTAACCAAATACTGCTGGTAACACACAGAAGCAGACACCGAGTTACAATCCGTCCTTGAGAGGTCCCTCTTGCAAATCAAATACTCCTATCCCCTAGGTACAACCTTTTCCCTACTGTGATGCTGATCCGCTAAGCTTATTTATAAGCTACCAGCTAAACTCCTGGTAGAGCACAGCAGAGCAGGATGGCAGGAGGGTACTGACTCAGGAGTAAGACCCTGACAGCTGTCAGCAACTTGTGTGTCCACCCATGTATTTACTGGCAACTTTTTCAGCATCTGAAGAGCTGACAGTAGTAGTGGAAAAAACACAGGGGTCTGGCCCAGCTGGTACCTCCTGCAGCTGAGTGGGGCTGGGAGGACCTACTTGCTACAGCAAGAGCAGTGCAACAGCGAGGTTTCACAGAGCCTCTGTAAAGAGCCCGTGTGAAACTAAATTTTTGTGATATAAAATTTCTAGTTTTAACTTTCTCAAACTGATTTTTATTAGCTGCGGGATTTTAGTGAGCTTGACAGAAGAGGCGAAAAAGTTCTCTTCCACGTAAACCCCACTCAGGAACAAGTCAGCTCTGCAGGAGTGTTGAAGAGCTTGATTATGAAAGGAGAGAAATTTGAATGCATTGCCCCAAGTTAAATGTTTGCCATTAAGCTTGTCATCCTATTAATATCACAGTAGTTATACATGCCAATATTAATGTAATGTTGGTGCACATCCAAAGAGAAGAGGCTTTAAGCTTATTTCTCAGATTTGAAGCACGACTATGTCACAGTCAGCTGAGGAGCGAAAAAAAAATCAGAAAGGTTGAAAATTCAAAGAAGTTTGGACATCATCCTAGATTATGGATCTATTTATGCCTTCATGATATGCCTGGCATTTATAACTATCTTTCCTGAATTTGCCCTGCACTGTAGCTATAACATACAAGCAATTACTTCCTCCAGGACTTTCCATAAAAACTACTACATTGATGTTATAATTGCTTTTGCAACCTTAATAAACCTATCCTTCAGCTGAGACCCTATTTTACCTTTTAAGGATGTCTATTACCTGGTTTGTAGACGCAATTTTCTTGACCAGAGACAATCCCTGGAGACAGACAGCAGGAAGGGGAAAGAGAGGCAAGGATGAGGGGAGTGCACAAAGACAGGTACTGTTATCTGTGTAGTAGCAGAAGTATCTGTTGTGGCGTGTAACACCACATACACCATAAATACATACCACTCCCTTCTACCATATACTGTGGGTACATTGCGCATGAAGTAAAGAGTTGACTTGAGGACCATTTCTCCATGCTTTGCACGTTTATGGCCTGTACCTGACACTGTCTGAAAGATCTCACCTTTGTGTTCTACATTTGAATAACACACCCAAAGAATCATCTGTACGAAATGGAGAAGAAACAGCAACGCTGACCTTTAGTAAGTCAGGAATTTGAAACACGGTCATTTGGAAATGGTGCGTTTACACTCTCTCTTTGCAAGAAACCAGGAATGAAGATGTTAAAAGGAAGAAGGCGCTGCCAATAAAACCTAGGCCACAGCGAGGAGCATGCTCTGCTGCACACCTGGCAGCACAGTGCTCACCTCAGTGTCCTCTTCTTTAGCTTAGACAAGTTGCCTTCTGGATTCAGACAGGTAAAAAGTTTTCCTCCAAGCACAGAGACTTAAACAGAAAGCTGTGTTTACTCTCACTGTGGTAACAAACATTTTCTTATTGGTTTCTTGAGGCTGAAGGAGAGGAGGGAAGATATTCCCAGAACAACACCATCACAACAGGAGAACGACAGGAGGGCAGAGAGGAGACTGGGGGCTCACCAACAGCACTCATCTTTCACTGAAAGTGTTCATGTGCCTCAGTCCGAGCTGAAGGGCTCAGGGGCATCAGAGCTTCGTCTTTTCCCTTGGAAGAAAAGCAAAACCTTTCCCCAGATCAAGTGTTCTGCTGAAAACTCTGCAATGGGAATTTCTCTTTTTCCCTCCCCCTTTTCCTGCTCCCTTGGGAGGGTGGCCAGCCCCCCAGGAAGGTCTGTGATGGAAAGCAAAACCCAAGGCACCTAGCAGGTCAGACTGGGAGTATATAAATATATCTGGACTAATGGAAGCTAGCTACCTTTAAGCTATGAATTAAGACTGGCTTAATGAGCTGCAGTGACTTCACTCTCAATTAAAACTCCTGTCTTGCTGAAATGACTGACTGCTCCTCCTGCCAAGCTGCCAGGAGACAGGACTCGCAAGCAGCCCTCCTACCTGTCCAACCGCCCGCTTCTGTCAGCTGCAGCACAGTGGAGTACCACTCCTGAACAGCAGGCACCCGGCCCGTGCCGGCAACTAGCCGTTCTTGCATCCGCTGCCATTAGCGGCACTTCCAAATACCGGCATTCGAAAAGCCAAACACATGGGAATGGCGAGGGAGGGGGACAGGGAAGAAAGCGTCATGGACATTTATGAGGCAGATGTGGAAGCAAGTGGTATCTCACAAGCACCACTTGCTGGATGAAGGGTTGCTGATAAATGACAATTGACTTTTTTTTCTTGGTTGACCGACATCTTGGTTGCCAGCAACTGAACTGTAATGTACATTGGCTGCCGTCCTAACAAACTGCAGGTGGACCAGGGTTGAGGTGATGCCATTACAAATTATCATCTGCTAGATCAAAGTGCACAGAGAAGAACTGAAGGTGTGCTGCGTTAATACCTACATCTATCTTTCAAGTCATCTAGTAATGAAATCTAATGTGGCTTCCATATCAGTATGGTCTCTTGGACCCCAAACACTTTGATGAAGCTTAATGCATCACATATTGGCAGTATTCACATGCTAGATATACAACGCTCATATTTTCTTCCTAATACTCATGTCATCTCTGAAAGGGGAATGCATAAGATGATATTGTGTGTGCATGCAAAGGAACGATGTCCAGACTTAGTGATCTTAGGAAAGCTGAGGTTTCGTTTTGTCCTTTTCTCACCCTAAGAATGCAAATATCTGGTCTAAATACGGTTTCATACTCATTAGTGGAGGCTTGACTAGGCTTACACTATTTTTTAAGTTACCTGGTTTTGACAGCTTATTCTTACTCTTTATAGTCATCTAGGCGTCTCCAGACTTCAATGCATTTATCCCCCAAACACTCCAAGTGAAACACAAAACCGTTATTTATCATCCTCACTTTTATATGATGTGGAACAGAGACAAAAACAAACAGCCATATGCCCTCCACCAGGAAAGAGTCTACAGCAAAGGAAGGGAGACTAAACCTATCAGTCCTGAAACAGTCTTGTGCTTTCAGACTGTCTTCCTCTCTTCACTGATGCCATTCCATTAGCCCCAGAATAGCAGGTAAACGGTACTCTACGTGTCTGCGTGACTGAGGGTCCAGGTTCTCAATTTAATTTCATTCCTTTGTAGCTTAGCAAACTATCACAAGTCAAATGAACCCCCAGTGTCCGTGTGCATGCTCTCAGCAAACATATGATAATGCTTTTTCCTTTTTCTTTGGGGGTTAAAGGAGCATGGAATGTTTGGATCGGCCATGAGCTGAAAGTATGCAAATGGACAGTTGGTGGGACCACTGAAATGCAGTAACTTGCAGAGCTGCCATAATTTGTTTGGGAGTCAGAGCCAAGGGAGAGAGAGAGAGAGAGCGCACACACAAGTGTTTTTTTCGTTTTCAGTGTAATCTGAATACAGTAATGCAATATTTGCTTTTTGGAAAATTAGCTTTCTTGTATGTTCCCATGAGCCTTAAAAATATTTTGAGGTCTTTTAGTTGTCTTAACAGGCAACAATGTTTACTTTAGCAGACAAAAAAGGAAAAGAAAAAAAAGATAAAAGTATAAGGCTGGAGTCAGAATAAATTCACAGTATTTTTAAGGGCAGGAGAGGACTGTAGGCTCAGAGGCCGTGACACTTCAGTGCCTTAAGCCTCCCCACCACCAGGCAGCCTCACACCGCGCCCAGCCATGGCAGGCACAGCGCTGCAATGGCACAGCACGCACCGGAGCTCAGGGAGAAGCAAGCTGCTGAGTGCGAGGTGCTCGCCGGCACCTGCCTTTGCCGCGGCCAGCCACGTCTGAGCACAGCAGCCATGACGTGTGCCGTTCGGCAAGACAATTTGGGGCCAGCAACCAGCGCCTTCTCCCCAGCCTTCCCCCTCATCTGCGAGGGGCCGCGCACGCTGGCACCCACCCCAGGGACTGCGCTGCTCCCCAGGTAGCGAGCTGCAGCTTCCCACTGCAGAGTGCAGCCAGCAAGCTGCTCACGGCTGCAGCAGATGTTTCTGCTTTTTGGGGGCCAAAGGAAACTTTATAAGGCTTTTCCTCCCTTTCAGGGAGGGATGCCAAAACAGTCAAGAAATGGGACATGTATAACATCACTCACATCTCAAAACCAGGAGGGAAATGCTATATTTGGATTGGTTGCAAGCATATACTGGGCTCAAACTCTATCACTGAAAAAAAATGGGAATTGCACCTGTGCAACTCTAACACCCTTGTCTGCATAAAGGCAGAAAACCTTCTCTCTGTTTCAAAAGATAACATATAATTATTCAAAAACTTCTTCAGACAAGGATATAATAGCAATTTTAAAATTAATTCTGAAGAGGAACAAGGAACATCTTCCTGCACACATCTGGCACTTTATCTTATCATAATAATAGTGTCTTAGTTGTCTTCAAAACACATGCAGTCTCAGCTTCTTAGTCAGCCATTTCTTTGTTTAAATTAGACTTTAAAATGAACTATTGCAAGCTTGTTATCAGAACAAAATTTCACTTAGTTTTTGAAAATCAAATTACATTAAAGTAAATTAAAAAAACATCCCAAGAGAAGGGGAAATATTTTATCTGTTGAATTTGCTGTTTGCAGTTTTTGCTGCCTAGATGATGCAAATATATGCTTTATTGTGGAAATAACAACTGTCTTTTAGAAGCTAGAACAATCACTGTTTTTAACTATTGAACTTGTAAAGATTACAAACAACTTGTACACTTGTGTTTCTGCAGGGACCCTGCTTGCAGACCAGACCTCTGCAGGGCTAACTTAGTAGAGAAACATTCACTTGAGCAATTAATTATTTCAGCGAGCAACTGATCTCTTCAATTTGAAATTAACTACTATAAGCACTCAGAGAACAATCCTTGAAGGCAAAACACTGAACACATCTGCTACACGCTTGACCTACAGGATGGGGGTTTTTTTGGCTGTACGTGGATGCATCAATAAGCCACTAGGTTCCTCTTCAGAGTAACCTTAAATACAAGCATGGCAAGAATAAAGTATTTCACTTTCTCTTATTAAACTCAGCATGAAAGACATTTTTTTGCTTCATATCCCCTCACTCTTATTCATCTATTTCTTCACCTGCCCAGAGCCTTCTCTAACCAGCATGTACTTGGCATCCACTTGTATTATCTATTCTCATGTCTCTACATCTGTCATTTACATGCTCTGTCAAGATTTTTGTTCCTTAGGAGCTCCCTGTCTCCTTATCCCGGTAATTCTGTTTCTTCCCACATTATTTCCTTCCTCTTCAACTCTTCTGTTCTGCTCGTCTTCATTATCATAATTTATTACCATACTAATTAATAGCTGTCCCAGGAGCAACATCCTGTCGAATAGCTAATGAACACGGGAGTGGCCATCTCTGTGAAGAAAGAAAACTTCTGGCCCTTTAGAAGACAATACAGAAGAGAGACTGTTTCTGGTATGAGTAGCCTTGTGGCATCCTCCAAATATATGTGGAAAGGATGGCTCTCTTTAACAAAGGCAGTTTTACCTTCAGCAAGAGCTGATTGAGAGCACGTGGTACACCCCAGCCATTTAAGAGCAACCAGTACTGCAAGACAGCATAACATCCTGTAAGACTGTAAGCTGTTAACTGCGCAGAAGAAAGCTGCAATCGCACGCACAAATTTAAGCAAGCCACCAAAGCTACGCAAACAAGTAAGAACATATTCAACCTGTACTTTTGCTGGAGATTCACAGCAAGTTTCAACCGTGAGAACAGTGGTTTCCTGCAAGCGTGAACCCTTTCAAACTCCAGGTCCTGTGTATCTCTGAGAACTGGAAGATGTTTGATATTCCACAAAGCCATGGTGATGTGAGCCTGGAGTGTTGCACAGCACTCTGGCAGCAGGGCAAATATTAAAATATGTTACTGCATATGGAAGGAGTCACAAATTCATGGAAATAAGGTCATAAAGGCAGATATGCAAAGCTGCTTTCTGTAAAATACAAAATAAAGACTTAATGTTAGAGCTTAGATTTAAAACTTAATGAAAATGAAGTAAATTCCAATTTGGTGAACTTAAATGCTCACTCACTTGAGGGACAAATATCAAGAGAAGGATCAAGCTGAGCACCAAGAAGTGCATGACACTGAACTAGTGTAGTTCATCAACTGGAAAGGCTGAAATATAAACAGTATCCTGGCAGACTGCTCTATATTCACCCTGTAAACCTGAGATGCAATTTAGATTTCTTCCCTCTACACTTCTCTTTGAAGGGACTTGAAGCAGTACAGCCTGCGCACTGAGGGCTCAAAGCAACACAGGGCAGGGATACAGCAGCAAGGGCTGGGCTATGAGAGGAGAAAAGCTGATCTAAAATACAGTCAGGAGCAATCTGCTTTGCCTTGGAAGAGGTGGTGCATTGACACTGTCTCCTGCTTTTATATTCCAATCCTGATTCTGAAGACGAAACTTAACTTTCTTTTTCCACCCATGTGGCCACCTTGCAGTACCACTTCAAGCCCAGCTCAGCACAATTATTTTTCCCCTGCATGCTTAGCTCTCTGCCTTTTAATTTCAGTGAGGTGCTAGTAGGTTAAGATATGACATTGCTATGCTTACACACTGCAGCTTAGCACATTACTCTTAAGAACCTGATATGTCTCCAGTTCCAGTATGTGCCAAATCCTACCAAAGGAAGAGATCCGTAGCCAACACACTGTTCAAGAAATGTACATTAAGTGCATGCAAGTTTCTCCCCACAACACATGCTCTGTGGGACGAGCAGCAAAACCAAGAGCCAGGGTACAGTTGCAGTCAGTCATCTATTTCAAGAACCAGCTTTTTCTCACATTATTCTTAAATAGATGCAATCTCTACAACATCAGGAAAGGTACCAAACCACATCAGTGGAATCAGATGGTAGCCCCCGGGAAGCCAAATTATTTTATTTTACCAAAGGGTCTCTTACCTCGACCTAGTCCATAATTAACTTCAGCTTTTTGGTGTAAAGTTTGCTCTTGGAGTCAAATTGAATACTCTGGATGCAACTGTATTCTGTCGTTCTTGAATTATTTGTTACATTCTTCACTTTGTACCTTGAGAGCTTGCCAATTACTGATAGGAGTCTATCTAAACTACATTTTTTTTTTCTGATTGAATTGTTATTTGTTAAGATGAGTGAATTTAAGGATTATAAGACCCCTAGGGAAAGACTTCTTTCAGGAGTTTATTTGGCTATACATATTTGCATAGTCTGAGACGCTCATTCTCATTAACGAGAGCTATACCTCCCATTAACAGCGACAAAAATATTCATGTTCAGAGGTTATGGATCATCCAGCTAATTTGTAGTTTTTATTTGAATAAACACAAACAACAGCTTACACAAATATTAGATGAGAATCTGTGAATATGTATCAAGTTCTGTAAGAATTGTAGTTCTGATAACTTGGAAGCAGCCCTAAAATGTCTGAATCAAAGAGATGCCATCGGTAACTCACAAGACTTGCTGCTCTGTAGGAATTCACTGTTTAGAAACTATTGCTACAGTTGGGTGTGGAAACCCATGATGCAAGGAAATGTAGCATGCAGTTTCAGAAGTGCAAATGTCTGAAAGGGAACAACAAAGGTCTGGGACAATGAAAACTTGTGTTTTTCAATGCATGAGAGTAATTTTTATGTTTGGGGCAACAAAACAGCATTGTTATTAAGGGATTATCCCAGCCTCACCAAAACATCTGGCCACATTTCTCCATCTGGACTGTTTCTCTCTTTGCCTTTTTTTTTTTTTTCTTTGCTTATGTTGGGGCTGGAGAAGGTTAAGCAAGCAATGGCAATGAAAATCAGTGGAAAGTGCTTGATGGTTTGGGGCACAGCCAAGAGGACATTGTGCTAGCTGCTCCACACTGACCCCCAAGTGCCTGGAGTCTCCATCAAAAGAGAAGATCCTCCCTTGAGACTAGAAGTAATTCAATCTTTTTCTGGCTGGCTCTAGTCTTCTTACCAAAGGCTACAACTTTATCTGTAGCATACACATCGTGTTCTTAATTGAATGAACTGAAACTATCTAATTTGTAACCCTTGAAACATCATCTGCAGGTTTAGCTCTCAGTTGGGAGTTTGCATTACACTGCCTTAGGACTTCTTTCTAGCGGCCTTTTTCAGAACAGAACTGATGAATGTCATTTCAAAAAATTAGGGCTTTATCTACCAGTTCTTCACTTATTTTGACATAAATCCTTTTAATTCTACTCCATTTAAGACTTTTCATAAGTGTTATGTTTGAAATTTTGTTCAGCTTTTACCTTCAGTTTTATTTTTTCTTCTTTCAACTTCATACAGCTCCTAAATGGATTTATGTTCCAGATGCTGAATGATGTTGGGACTAATTAGTGAAAGTTAGCAAAAACTCTCAGACAGTTTTTAATCTGGTGTTAGGGGAAATTGCACCTAAGAAGAGGTGACACTTGTTCAAAAAATGCAAAGGAGCATGTCACCTCCTAGGCACTTCGCAGCTTGGAAGGAAATGTGAAACATGGAAGAGCCAGCAGCACCCTGAGCTTCCTGAACAAAAGTACAGGCAGGAGGTCAAGGGTTCTCCTCTACTGAGCACTCATTAGACTGCTTTTAGGATACTGCATCCAATTTTGTCCCCCCAGTATAGGCAAGACAGTGATAAACTAGAGTGAGTTCAGCAGAAGGGCACCAGGATGATTGGGGGCTGGAGTACATGTGCTGGGAGGAAAGGATGAGGGACTGGGGCTTGTTCTGCCTGGAAAAGGTATGGCTTTGAGGGGACCCAGCAGCTTCTCCCACTGCCTACAGGGAGGTCACTGAGAGATGAAGCCAAGCTCTTCAGAATGGTACATGGTTGGAGGAGAGACAGAAGGGAGAAGTTGAGACAGGAGCAGTTCAGACTGGATCTAAGGAGAATTTTTTTTCCCCATTAGGACAGTGAGGCAGTAGAGCTCAGTGCAGTCTCCAGTGTTGGAGGGTTTCAAGACCTGGCTGGATCAAGCCCTGAGCAACCTGGTCTGATCCCATGGCTGACCCTGCTCTGAGCAGGAGGTTGCACTACAGTCCTCCTGAGGTCTCTTACAAACTGAATTTACCTATGATGCCATGATTCCTACGAAAATCTGTTTGCCCCACAAGCATTTATTTCTCCCATGAGTTTTCCAAAATTTGCAGAGCTTTTAAAGGGGCTTTATAAAATTACAGTAGACTCTTGCTGCTTCTCCTATGACTCTGAAGTCCTGCTGTCACCACTTAGCTATGCAAAATAGATCACCAGCTATCCTGTGAGAGTTTCACATACACCTTGCAGTGACAAAGTATCAAGGTACAAATTCTGTGTTAATACGCCTGCAGGGACAATCAAAGAAAGGAAGAAGCAAGCATTTAAAAAAAAATAAGAAAAAAGTCTTCACCCAGTAATGTTCACTCATGCTTAATAAAGACACAGGATGTATGGCATACACAGAACCACGAGCAGCTATGGAAAAAAAATAAATATTACAGAAGGCTTTGCCCAAGGTATGCTTTCTGTGTAATGTAACATTATGGGCCCCTGGTGCTCCTCTAAGCCTTAGTTTACCCAACCAGGCTTTGCCAGGACACATGCCCAGGCACCCTCAACCTGAGCCCATTCCAGCTCGGGCTGGCCCCAGGCTGTAGCTTTGTCTCCAGCTCCCCAAGGAAGTGTGGCCCTGCCTCATCCCCTGGCCATGCCTAGGGCTGTCTCTGGACCCCCATCATCATCACCCTAGTCTGCCCACCCGGCACTCATGCTGGCTGGGGAGGGCACTGGTTGTGCTGGGTCACCCCAGCTTCTGGCTTGGCCCCTTTCACAGGCCAGTCCCACTCCTGCGGCACCTTGACACAGAATTTAAGATGCACGTTTCCTATATCTTCCATATTTTTTCTGAAGTTGAAGTGTCTAATCATCTGTACTTTCCACAGTAAATATAAATAAAGGTGGCAAGCCCTATCTCACTCCCAGTGCCAGGAGTGACAGCCTGAGAGCCTCTAGTATAGTGAGTACAGCACTGGCATTTGAAGGTCGTTGGTTCTCCTGCAGCAGTTGTTGAGGAGCAGAGGACGGTGTTTTGAAAGCTCTTAAGACCTTTAGTTATGGCATCATAATCACAAGAGACTACATATTCAAAATAGATATTAGTAGATCTGTTAACATTTATTTAACTTTCTGCAATAATCTCTGTTTAGAAATGGGCTAGTATAGAAGTTAAAGAAAAAAACATACTTGTCTAAGTTGAGAAATGTGGGTTTTTTTTCTGCCTTGAGCAACCTTATATATAAAATTCCTTCAAAAGATTATCCAAAACAGCTCAAAGAGTGTTGCAAGGAAGGAAAATAACATGCCATCTTTAGCAGAATTATCATACAAGAACTCCTCTGAACCTGTACGTCCAGCCATGTCTCAGAACCAGAAACTTCCACCATCTATGGCCATTCAAGTCAGCAAAAGCAGAATTTAAAAACCAAATGTGCAGTGTTTTCCAAGCACTCAGATAATCTCACCAACATGACCAAGACTCATCTCTCAAGCTATAAAAAAGTAAGTCAAATATTACTAAAGAAGGATGTTCTCTGAGGTGCTACTATTTATTCCCTTTGAAGACACTGTTAATACCTTCCCATGTATGGCTCCACAGTCCTTTATCAATTCTAGCAATTGATATCACCAATAAAATATATTAGGAAGGCAATGCATTTGCAGAGTCTTTTAGAGCATTTTAACAGAAGTCATTGCAGAAGGTTGGCAAGACTACCAGACGAGCTAGATCACCATCTACTGATACCATCCAGAAGGTAAATATTCCACAGATCTCAGCTGGAAGACCAGAGCAATAAAGCTCCGGTCTCAGGAACTGACCAATTCACTACCAATATTGCATTTTAAAGTTTATGTGCTTTTGATCTTTCTTAAAGTACAAGCATTCCATTATTGATCTGTAATCTCGGCCATTTTACAGAACCCTGCAGACTGGCAGGAAAGATAAGGGTCGCCGACAAGTAGTAATTCTTTTCCACCTTTATTTTTGATTTGTGTCTCCAGCCATCACCCTTTCCAAAGGCACCTGTAATAAAAGCTTCCAGACAAACGAAACTTAGGTCCCCTTCAGAAGTCAGAGCTAATACATCATGATAAAAAAAATACTTCTGAGGATTTATAGCCCAAAGGGAGTACACGTAGATTGCACAGGGAACATCTTATGGGAATGCCCCCTGAGAAAATGATGTGGGAACTCCCACTCCCTCCTTTTATAGTAACTCTGTATTTTTCACTTTGTTAAAGATGTTTTTCAGTTCAGAGTTGCTTACATCTAGAGAAGTTTGCTAGAAATTCAGCAAAGCAGTGACATAAGAGAAGTAAAGATTACCTCTTGCTGAATAAAACATTAGAGGCATTCTGTGCTACTGAAGAGAGCTAGCAAATGTACAAAATCCTTGTTTAAGCAATCTGAATTAACACAGCACTTCAGAACAGTAAAAACATTCACAGCACTACAGCAGTGTAAATGTAGAGGTATAAAGCAGCAGAAATCACTCAAAATGTCTCCATGACAGATTAACAATGTGGTGCTCCCAACATAAAAATTAAAACACATGGGGACTATTGCTTTTTGGCAATTAGAAGTCTACAAGTTTCCTCTTGATACTCAGCTACCCCCTATATTTGACTTCTTTCTTGGTGACCAGATAAGCAGCCATGAGTTATCTCTAGAGGAAGACTCCTGGGATGGCCATCAGCATAAGATTTAGCAGCATACCTTTCTAAGTCCTGGGTCAAGAGAAGAGATTGAGGATGAAGAGAGATTTTCCCTTGCCATTCTAGCAGGGCAGAAATTGCCTTTGGAAATCCAAGTCATGGACTGCCTGAAGCCTCTGAGTATTGAGCTGCTTCAGTACCCTTTAAACTCATGAAGTGACTTCCCCTGTCATGTTTCCAGTCGTGCATTCTATTCAAGGATTGGGATGTTTTTCAAAGGATGCAAGAGATTTTTTACTTTGAGAGAAAAACTGAGGCTACAGACTTGATGTATTTTAGTTAAGACTCTGCTATGCTCAGCAACTTCATTACTTTGGTTAAGGACTGATTTAGAGAATGAATAAGTAACTAAAGCATCTAGCATACCTCTTTTGATCTGAGTATCTCCTCATATTTTTAGGAATTTGGATGTGAAGTGCTCTCCTGCCTGACCTCTTTGCTTTTCCCTATTACCAGCTAGGAAACTTGGGTGCAGAGATGTAAAATCCATTCTGCAAAATTGGATGATGATAGAGAAGGGTGTGTACCCTAAACACATAAAGTGATTTACAAAAACCTTAGTATTGAGCTGGTTAAAGAAAGAAAGAATATAAAGTATTATCAGACAACTCTCTCCAGGTGTTCCACCTCCTTTTCTGTTTGTGTGAATTGCAATCCCTACTTTATTTATTTCCAAGTTAGTAAGTGATCAGAATCTGACATGAGCTTTTATTCCCACCTTGTTTCAACAGTTTAATTTGTAGTATTGCAAATTCTTAGCTCTAAGATACATTGCATGTGTTGATAGTGCACAATCAATCTATGTTAAAGAAAAACTGTTTGGAGAAGTCTGCATTGACCCATAACTTCCTCTGTAAAGGAACAAATATTATATGCTGCAGAACACCGTAAATTTAGCAGGTACATAGGTTCACTGCTTCTGAATGATGCACAGCTCTCAATTCAATAGGTTATTAGTTGGAGGAGGAAGGCTTTGTTTGCCCAAGAGAACTGATGAGGGTCCAAGTAAAATTTACTGCAGTAAATTTGTAGAGGCATCACTGAGGGTCCTCATAAAATCATCTTTCAACTTCGTTTAAAAGGATTTACTCAATTGGAAAAATATACTAGCTGTTGTTGGTGATAAGTAGACTCCTAAATGTTCTTATTTACAAGAATTTAACTAAGGAAGTATTTGAGGAAAAACAGTTCTGCTAACACCAGACCAAGGCTTCATGGGGAATTTAAAAACCAGATCAAACCAAACATATTTTACAAGTCACCTGAACACATCAGACTGAGCCTAGTAGTGGAAAATCAAAACCACATTGACAACTTCTGACTATAGGCATTCTTACTAGCAACTACTTGTATTTACTAGTATTGCTTTGTTCAGTGTCCCAGTGGATGAAAAGGCATATAAGTTGAAGTAAAACAGCACTTGTAATTAAGAACTGTTTCAGTCAGTGTCTGTGGGGATCTACTTGAATCCCATCTTGGTGACACATGCGGGGGGAATGCAGCAACACAGAAATGCAGCAGTGACAGTCCAGCAGTCTAACTCAGCCCCAGCCAACCTGCTGGTAGGTAGGGAGGAGGTAAAGACAATGTTGACTTGAGAGCAAATGGCTGCCAATTGACTGTGAATACATTTAATATACAAAATCAGGGGTTAGAGTCCTAGGAAGATCCTAGGAGCACAAAAAACAAGAAATTTAACTGCTTGTAAGAGAAAGCTTGATGCTTTCTTATGAAAATTATGATAGTAAGTACCTGGATTCAACAGCCCAGGAGATACCTTCAATCCTGACAGAGGAGCCTAGCTTCCCACCTGCTCAGGTCTATGGTTGAAATCTCAATGTCTTGTGAAAGTCAGTATACCCTATAAGTCAGAATAATCAAGACCAAAAGGTACTGTTTAGCTATATACACATTCAACCGACACAAACCTTTAGGCTGATAGCCTCTAAGTTTAAGGGTAGTTTGCTTCTTTTTATCTCAAAACCATTTGTATTACAATAAACTGATTAGAAAAATCAAGCCCATCTTAGAAAGATAAGAAAGTGTTCACATAAAACAAGGAAATTTTTAACATTATTGCTGCAGTCAAGCACAGCAGCTGGGTATAGGCAAGCCCTCAACTGCTTAATATTCTAATTAACAGCAAAACCTTCTTTGAGACCCTGTTTGGAGGCTGCAAAGGCAAATAATTGGCACACCCCAGCAGGACACACACTGGCATGTACCCTGGACATGGGGACATGAGCCTGGGAGGGTGCTGGTCGCACTCACTGGTGAGTCCCAGCTTCACATGTGGCTAGGTTAAGCCTCTCCTTCCAGACCTGGAGCCATGGTACCCCAGGGTGCTGCACTGTCTCAGGGCCTCCTACACATCCATACTACCAATGCATAAACTTCCCTGAAATCAATGCAAATAATCACTGCAACACAGTGCAAGTCATTCCCTTCTGGATACAAACGTATTAACTAAATTGAACAATATCAATTCCTGCATTGATCCATATCCCAAAAGTGATTTTTATTCAACCTTCCTCAGCTTTTTTTTTTTTTTTAAATGTGAGATTTACTAAGGTAGATCATTAGCTGAGATCTACCTCATCACATTTTCTCTATAGTGAGGCAATATGTACAGTTAGTAGGATCTATAAACTCCAAACATGACATACAAGCATTCAGTCTTCCCTAATTTAGCTGCAAATATAGCAACTTTTAATGTAATGAGAACAATTCATTTATCAAGCCCAAGAGAATCCTTTTAAACAAGGTAGTTCTAGAGTAATATGGGGAAGGTAGACTGAAAATGATTATTTTATACTGATGCGGAACTGGGAGAATTTATCCCAGTCCTACCGATTCCAAGTGCTACAGAAGAAACAAAATCCTTGGTCAAAGCATCAGCTTCTAGTTGTATGCCAAATCCAGTCTCTAAGGCTCTAGAACTTTAGTTTTTATAGCCGTGCCAGTTTTCTCAGAGTGCTAAAATCCAAACCTGTGTCTTTAAATCTGAAGTAGTAAGTAGCTGTTCACAGAGGAACAGCATGATCAAACAAAATGGTACAAAATACTAGGGATTAGTTCAGGGAAAAATGCTGGCTCCTTAGGGCATATATTCAATTATATCTTCCAAGAAAAGGAAACTCTCACAGTATCTTACCTCTAATTGCCACTGATAAAACATTGTCAATGCTATGAGAATCACATACGCTATATTAAGAAGAAAAAATGCATCCAGGAACCTGGATTTCTTTTTAGAAAAGCTGACATCTGCTGAGAGTGCAGCAATTCCAAGAACACCCCCTCACCCCCATGGGAAACAGTCTGTACTGTCAAAACTTGCCAGAAAAATTGCTTTCAGGAAGGAAAAGTTGCAGAACTCCATGAGACATCCAAAGCATTCCTGGTAAGAGAGCAAAACTGGTTGGTTGTACTTCAGAAAGGACATCTCGGAGGCACAAAGTAGCTGATAACATGAAGAGTGAACAACCCTGGAGCAGATGATACAGCACTCTTGCAGAAGGAAGTTGGGTCACAGAATTGTCAGAATAAATCCATATGCTGCTTTACAGAAAACAAGACAAACTTTTACTTACTTGAGTGATCTACAGTCTGGCTGAAAACACAAAGTTTGTCTCTCATACAAGAAGCAAGAGGCAGAATTAAGTTCCCATATATGCTCATGAGAAGAATGTTTAAAAAAAACTGTAAGAATTTACCTGAGTCTTTTATTACTTTACAACACACTTTGGCTTGTAGTGTCTCAGTCACTTTGTAAAACAAAAATTGCTTACATTAACAAGATGTTAAAACTGCTCTGATTCTGATGAAAATTGACCTAGACAAGTCCTAAACAGATACACTTGATCTTATAATAGATTTCTACATGCTGTATTATACTGGCCCAGTACTTAGAAGAAAAATGATAAAAACACTTCGGGGGGAGGGGGGGGCGGGGATAGTTGTTAGCAATAAACAGGAAGCAACTCTGACAGAGTCAGTAAATGGAGAGAAGCATGACTGGATAGATGAATGGAACCACTGAAGAACTACATGAAAGCACAAATTAAAAATGGTAATTACAGTTCAAGTAGACACATGTAGATTTGTAAAACAAAATGTGCCTTCCACTTAGCTTATGTACATGTAGAAATGCTACCAGCATCCCAAAATAAGAAATTTTTTTTTGGGGGGTGGGGGAAACTTCTCAGACTTGAGACCATGAAGCAACAACCATAGCCGAAAAAGTAGCACTTAAAGTTTGTTTTTCCTTTCCTCATCATTTTTTCTTGTTTTGGTTTCAGATTTAGTCAAGTCAATTTCCCTAGAGCAGGACTTGATATAATTTAAAATGGCTTACCCAGTTTTACTTCAGCAAAGCTAAAGCTTGGACTGATGTTGGGCCCTAAAGACTGCAAGGCTTTTTAAAGGCAAGGTTGTGCAGTCTAGATAAACCCATCAAATTTGTAACCTGTGTAACTGCAGTTTTATTTTGTGCAAATGAGCAAGGTGTTACCCATTTTTAAAGCACTGTTCCACTTTACTGCATGCTATTAAAAAACCTACAGAACTGACCATAGCTTATTGGTGGAGAGCAGCTGGGAAGAAGATAATTCCCACACAGCACCTTTTCATGTAGAAACACAAGGCACTGTTTTTATTAATTGTTAGGCTTCGTCTGCTCCACCACCAAACAACTTTCCCTCATGTGTAATCTGTAGCCTTGCCAAGAAAGCCTTGCCAAATCACCACTCCCTTCACCTGATAGTCATTTTCTTAAGTTCTTGTCTAAAGTAGAAACCAAATGGTTATTGCATTTTTTGTTAATGTAACGCAGCTATATTATAACAACCTGTGGCAGATACACAAGACTTGGACAGTCATGCTAACAGATGTTTGAGAAGGGAACAATTCTTTGTTTGGTTTGCTTATGTGCCAGCAGACCTAGTGCTGAATCTATGTAAAAAAAAAAAATATTCCTCCCTCCTGAAAATACATATTAGAGAAAGGACCACATTAATCCCTAGTGTAAACCCACTGAAGTCAGCAGTGTTACATCAGCAGTGAATTTGACCCTTTGTGGTTAGTTCACGTTTATTTAAAAGCATGGTCTCGAATCTATCTTCTCTCTGTCTGCCTACCTTCCTTAAGAGAGGATGGACTATACCAGATAATGAAGTGGATTAGTTGCAGTGGCTTTCTGAGTACGTACTGAACTTCTCCAGGTATTTAAGGATATAGTTTCATATGTTTAACTTTTACATTTGGATAAAGGGATTACACCATGAGTAATGTCTAACAAGCACTGCATATGGTTTATTTGCTTTGCAACATCTGCTGAATCTGCTGAAGATCAAATCCAATAAAAAAAAGATTACAAAAATAACTAAAGCCTCAACAACGCACAAAATTAGGAGCCTGCCCTTTCGCTTGAAGACAAATGTTCCCATGTCCATAAGCATCTGAAACAGTCCTGCTCCAAACACATCCACTAATTTGCATCACTGGTGCCAATAGGAAGTACAACAGTGAAAAGAAAAACAAGCAGCAGAACAACAACAAGGGGTAGAAAAGTTAGGACAGGACTGAGCAGAAACAGAATTTTTATAAGGGTGCCAAGTAATATGGGGAGAGGGTGAGAATGGAAACAGCAGAGGAAGAGTTTTGCTGGTGAAGTAATAACACAACAGAAAGAAATTGAAAAGTGCCGCTGTGCATGGGACTGTTGTCTTGGACCTGCTCTCGGTTTCTTCAAACAGATCTTCTATTTGCAAAGGACTTGGGTGGCCTGGCAGTCTCCTTCCTGATTTTCCCTGTGAACACTGACATGTGGAATGTGTCTTTGAGAGTCCATGAGGAAAGTGACCACATAACAGATGGATTTCTTTGTTTATTGGCAGGTACAAGCTAATGACAAACAGCACTGCAGCTATTACCTTTTGCTTAAATTATTTCCTTAACAAAAGGACCAGTTCAATTAATGATTCCAAGGAAACAAAGAGCAAGTGCACCTTTCTAACTTTATTTCCCTTAGAGAAAAAGGCATCTACCATCTGTTTTTTATCCTTGCTACTCTCCTGTTTTCCTTTCTCTCACTGTTTTTAGATATTGATTTATTTTTAAAGCATTTAATAGTCTGTAATCCTTAAATCCCAACATAGAATCTCTTGATCATCAAGCATTACCTTACTATTAGAGACTGGATTAGAACTGAAGTCTTTGTCAAATCTCCTCTCACTTGGTCCCAACACAAAAAGGAGTTTGAAAAGGGACGCTTTCAGTAGTGTAAGCATCTCTGTACTTATGCATCTTTAGTATAAGTAAGAAAACAAATGAGTGATACTTGAGAAAACTAATGAAAGCTATTTTATTGCTGCTCAGAGGGTGGTGTGGCACTGTCCAAGGCTCACTAGAACATGGAACAGAAAGTTTGACACTGATTGAGCAGTCAATTTTGTAACCCAAAGTGAAGGCAAGTCAGACTTTTAAATCTGAAAGTTACAAAACAAGGCAGCAATTTGGTATGTGTGGGATTCCACCATTATGTATTGAAGAACCTACAGGGAAAGAGTAAGGAAGAGGAGAAAGTGATGTGCCACAAAAAAAAAAAAAAAGGGAGAGAGAAACTCAAATAAACTGGAAAAAAAAATAACACTTTCAGATCTTTAACTTTCTCACACCATTTAGGGAGAAATCATCTCAGCAACGCTCGCTAGTTTTCTTCCATTTTCCCCTATATTAGGACCCTAAACTCATGTAGACTCAAAAGAAGTGTGTTTAGACTATGAACAATACCTGGTATTGTTTTCCAAGCACAGCAGTTTTATGTGTCATCATTTTGAAAGTTGTCAGCCCTGTCAGCATTTCTCTGAAGTGTGAAATAAGAACCCTGGTCCCTTGTTCAATAATACTTCTTTATAGCCCCTACGTTTCAGCTGAACTTAGGTATTGTAAATGAAGTTTAGCTTACCTTTGTCTTCTAAAATATTGAAGAAAGAAAAAAAACTATATTAATTCTGTGGCAAATTCCAAGTTAACAGAAAAAGTATAGACAGTTTGAAAATATTCAGTCAAAGTGATATTTACTCTAACAGCCACTGAACAATTTGCTGTTCCATCCCAGAGCAACCATCAACTCAATTAAGTAAATGAGAGAATCAAGTTATTTGGGGAATGTATGCCTCTAATTAGCTGGAATTATTTGTGCAGTTAATTCATTTATGGATAGATTTCTCAGCAAGCCCAGGGCTTCCACTGCTTTTGCACTGCCATAGTAGGCTTAATTGCCATTCTGTTTCTCTTAAAAAACCTTAATGGATAATTGAGTGCTGCAGGGGAATGTAGGTGGTGAGAGTTAAGCCTGTAAAGGACAGGCTGTCCTCAGAGCTAGAAAACACAGGCTGCAAGCCCCCTTTTCCCTCTTGTCAGGGAGACTGACAACTCTTACTGCCCAACCAGTACTTCTACTTGTTGGTGCAAGTCTTCTCCTAGTTACGCACCAGTGTGGCAATTGCACAAACACCATGTCAGAGCAGATATGTACAGCTTGCTCTTCAAGTAGAATCAGTATTCTGCTGCCAAATCCTCTTTGCTTCTTTAAAGCAACCTGCCTTTCCCTAACAGCGATAAAGCAATGACTCCTATCAAGTAACAGAAAGATGCCTGAGCAGAGATGTCGTATAAAACCCACCGCTGCAAATATCAACACCACAGACACATTAGCACAGATAACCTACAGAACATATCAGTTTGCATGTTAAATTAACTCAGCTGGTCCTTTCTGGTTTAGTAGAGAGCACAACCACAGCTGATTTCAGAGAAATATATAGAAATGAAAAAAACAAAATCAAATGCTGGAGCAGGGGATTCTTGCTGCCTGACTCCATGAGGGAAGGGAAGAATCTTACACACTAATTTATTTTTTACTGCAAAGCTTTCAGGACAGATTTTTTTCTTCCCCCTCTTCCTTTTAGTGACTTACTGCATTTTTGATGCAGAATGAGCATGGTTCTCTTTGTTTAAATTAACAGTTAGGCATCTGACCAAGTTGCTCATGACCAGAGCTATCCAAAAATACCTCTGTTGAGGACTGTTGTTTTTGATTAATTAGAACATAGAGATTTTCTATCAAACTGGAGCAGTTACTGCTTAAAAGTTACAAGAACAGAATTGTAACCGCTGAGTAGAAATACATTTTCAAGATATGTAAGTTATTGTCTTGCAACAGCTGAAAGAAAACAAAAGAGCTGCTAGAAACACTGAGAGAGGAACTCCCTGTTTTCCTGCTAACAGGCAACCTCAGTTGACTGTTACATAGCTGAACCATTGTTGCATCCCTACAATTAAGGTACCATTTTTGGCATCATATAAACAATAGATTTGGCCATTAAAAAAAAGCAAGAGCAAACATTCCCCCCTACACACACACACACACACACACACACACACACCAAAGCGGGGTGTTAAGCCGGAATATGACCACAAGTTCTGGAGGCGTACCGGATACATTTGTTAGCAGAGCAAGCATGCCCTTGCCAGCAGCACGCTCTTGCCAGCGGCACGTACTGCATTTGACCGATGGGATGCTCTGCTTCCCCCAGCCTCCTGCCAGCGGGCTGCAGGTTTACCCCACAGCAGTAGTTACACGTCTCCGTAACGCCGCAGTAAAAGCCATTGTACGGTGGCTGAAATTCAAGAACTTCCTAGTGAAGTTGCTTGCTCCCCTGAGGTCTGGTCTTATATATGTCACTTCAACACTTTTCCACCTTCTTTTGACTCCTGGCTGTAAGTGCTAAGATTGCAAGACATACAAATCAGGGGACAGACGCTGACTGTCAGATGCATGCCATAGCCCTGATCCCAGCTGAGGCTGCTAAGTGCTGTGGTAACACAACTAAGGATACGGCATTAGACAGCTGCCTAAAATGAATGGACTAGATGGGAACTCAGGGACTCAGCTTCAGCTTCAACGGCTTTTGAGAAACCTTAGGCCAGTCACTTCTCCATTCTGGGTCCCAGCTTCTCCATCTGCAAAAACTGAAACCAAGTGACTGACTTCATTTGAAAGTGCTTGTGAACCTCCATGAAAGCCAAATACTAACAGCAAAACCACGTCCATTTGTCAGAAGCTATTACCCAATCATTTCAGTAATATTCAATAACCTGACTTAGATTTAAAGAAAAAAACTCAACTTTTTTTTTGAAATATAGAAATTTCACATGCTGCAGCCTTTGCTGATCGCACAAGTACACATTATTTATCTGGCAGGGTGGAGCTCATATGTGCTATTTGTATTCCTACACAGCAAAGGTATATAATGGCCTGCCACTAATGTTATCAGTGAAAAGATTATTTATGCTCTCGAAATTAAACCTGGGTATTTCTGAAGTAAAGAAATGCAGAGATGAGCTGTTTGATTGATTTTTAATTAGACATTTTAGGATGTATTTCTTTTAACTGGCTTCAGGGACAAATCATTTTTTATTGCCACATCAGGTTATACTGGAAACTGGAGGAGCAGAATTCATTTGCCAAACTCATTGCAGACAGGAGGAGGGACAGATGAGTCTCAGCCAGTAACCAGGGGAATTTTAGGGGAAAGGTTTTCATGGCAAGGTGATCCCAAAGAACAAACCCAGGGGAATCATGATTTCAACTACAGAAGTAATTTAAACAGCATGACAACATGGTGCCCACATGGATAGAAACAGATGACATGGCAGCCTTGGGGAAGCCAGGCACAGAGCCGCCCACACTCCCTGCCCAAAGCTTGCAGCCCACAACCTCCTGCACTGCTCTCCCAACCTCCCCTGTCCAAAAGGCCTCCAAAATTACAGGTCCCTGACCTCAGAGGGACTTGTTCCCTTCAAACCCTCTTATCCCACCACTCCCAGCCCAATATCTTCTGGAAACCACCATCTCCTTGGGCTGTCCATGGCAGCAGTGCCAGCAGCACATGTAAAGGGGCCATGATCGAGTGCTCCCACTTCAAGCATGGAATTAAACTCTCTGGCCCTCTTCCTAGGAAAAGTCAGCTCAGCGATGAGCTGTGAGTAGGAAGGCTTTGAACCACAGAGCGAACCTTCCCCAACACCAGGCTGATTTGCTTTGCCCAGAGGCGTGCAGAGTGGAAACAGAGAACAGAAGACTGTTTTCAGATGGCTATCACAAAAAAAA
>VXAL01009320.1:191826-229000 GCA_013399475.1 Chauna torquata
AAATCGCCTCTTCTGTCTGGCAGACTTTCAGAAGTCCGAACACAAGATTCGAGAGCTAAAAATCCCTTTGGAGAGGACGTTGTGGTCAAAAGGGGCATGTTTGTGAAAACAAACTAACTCATCTCCTTCCCTCCGCTATTCCCCAAGCATCACATAGTATTTTGAGATAAGTATCTCTCCAAGCACTGTCCCTGGTGATTCATCGCTGGTTATACCAGAGACCTCCCTCAGAGCAAGAAGTCTGAGCTTCAAATTGTGCAGAAGCACCTTGGACACAAGGGATGGTTTTGCTGCTGATCCTGCCTCCCCCTTTCTTTTTCCAAAAGGAATCACTTTGGCAATTTTTGTGGAGGGAAAAGAGGGCTGGGTAGGAAAAGAAGGGGACGCAGAAAATTTGCTGGGGACCACGATGAATACTTGGAAGAACTCATAGGTGGAGAAGTCCAGCCATTGATATTTCTTCCCAGATGCAAGTAGCTGAAGACTGAAGGTGAAATGCCATATAGCACAGAAGAAACCAGCTAATTTTCTAATCAAGTCAATACATCCCAGAAGTGGTGAATTTATTCAGCCATTATATCTGTCATTGTTTACAAGGCACTGAGAAGATGTATACGCAATGAAAGCCATTTAAGTGTTCTGCACTGATAAGCTATTGGCATGTTTTGTTACCCATACACTAGCATTTCACTCTTGCCAGAAATTGGAAGGAAAAGGCTGAAATTTATAATTACCATGGGTGCTTCTAAGTAGTATAATTTTTCAGTAGTACAGCTCTGTTCCCTCCAAAAAAAAAAAAAAAAGCAAGGAAAGTGCTTACTACAGATAGTCCAGTATTCCTTTTAGCTGAGGAGATGCTCTCATGCCTTCATAAAAAGACACAGCTGTCTTTGGAGGAACTGAATAGATGAAGAATCCACAACGTCACATCAAGTAAGAGCAATTAGGCAGTCCTATGTTTACAGAAGAGTGATCAGCAGTCGGACTCTCCCCTGTTTGGATGACCAAGTGCAAAGAATTCATGCATGGAGGGGATGGGTGAGCTTGCTGAAAATCCCCCCTCCAAGTACAAATGACTACACGACTATGAAGCTTGCTGGTCCAGAGGAGTTCCTCTTCAAGTGACCACAACAGATTGAGAAAACCAGAAATTCTTATTCTATTGTGGATGAATTACATTGGGCTTGGAAGCATTTTAATTTCTTTTCAGATTAACACGGCATTTTCAATGTTATTGCAGAAGAGTCTGTGATAGGCATTAAACATAACATTTATACGAATGAATAAATAAGGAATAAGTACTGTATGTCAGCAACTGAAAAGCTTACCACAGCTACTGCCATCACACTAATTTCATTTTTGCCAGCCTTCCCTTTCTCACTACTTAAAAATCACACTTAAAATCACACCACAATTTTAACATAAGTCAAGCAGACATGCGGTGTTCAAAAAGTATCACCATTCGCATGTTTAAGAAATAAGTCTGTAGGCGGGACACAATCTTTTTTTAACTGGTCCTCTCTGAAGTCATCAAGAAGAGAGAAACAAAAAGAAAGGATGAATCTTGAAGTCTGAAGCCTTCTTTGTCTTTATTACATGAGTATTTTTCAACTCAAAAACATCCAATTTCCTGTTGAGGATCTGACTCTGACCTAAGCCACCTGATATTTTAACAACAAAAACCATTCCAGTGTAAGGATCTCTTCTCTCACGCAACACCAAATCAGCTATAGGTAATGACAAAATTATTAGAAATTACTCCTCTGTTTTCCTCTGTATGAATTCATATCATGATTATTTTGGGGTGTTATTTCCTAGAGGCCTGCTTGCTTTTCCAGTCTTGTTAGGGCTCTCTCCACCACCTGAAGTGTCATCCATGCTAATGTGCCACTCTTCTGCAGTGCAACTATATTTTTCCTGAAAGAATCTGGAAGAAGGCATCAGATATTCCTGAGGATGATGGCTCTTTTTCAAGGTCTAGATAGGTTTGTTTTGCTGCCATTTGGGGTAGGGTTGGAAGACCTGGGAAATTTCAGCTTCCGCAGACTCATGTCTCAGCCAGTCTCCACCAGTCACTTTCCTTTTCTGAATCTCTATGGGTCTTCTTTCAGGTTTTTTCAAGTCAGTCAGTCAGAGGATTTTTGTCATTTATTAAAGCAAAGGAAATAAATATTTGCTAAAATAATTCACAATATTTCCTTCAAGTCCTGGTTTTGCCTCGAAGATTTCTAAAGCTAACACTTTCACCTCTTCAACACAGCAGTAGTTAGTCTGGCAAGATCATTGTCCAAAGTGATGTAACCTGTGGGACCAAGCTGGAGCAACATTGTTCTTCTTGCAGATGAACATACAGTAATGCAGTTCTGGGTCCATCTAATCCTTTTTCTGCTTTTTATAGGCCCAAAGTCTTCTGGGGATCATCACAAAATCACAATGTTCTCAAGTGCTGCACTCTGCACTTAGGGGTTGGGCTTTACTAACAGATGTGAAAACACCTAGCCAGATATTTTCCAGCAAATGCACAAGAGGATGCTGAGAGCATAAGTAGTCCTAGCTAAATTCAAGAATAACGTCCGTTTAGACTATTTTATTCTAAATTGACTTTTTCTTTTGTAATGGATTGTTTACTGATCTGATTAGAATGCAGACTTGCTGTTTTCTTGATTCAGAAAGACACCAGATAAGACAACTTAAAATGCAAGTGTCCAAACTTGTAAAATCTAAGTAATGTCAGATCCAGGAAATAGGATAATGTAGATCTTGCTGATATGATTTGAGGTCCTAAATGTTTTCATTTGATGTCAATTTATAATTACCTATAAGCAGTGTTGCTCTACCCTATGCACTTTCCCTTGTTCTTTACTAGCATACAGAAGCTGAAGCTCACAACATTTCCTAAAATTAGTACAATTGTATTTTTTTTTAGTCATTTCCTATCACGTATCTTCATTTCCTATAGTCATCCAACCCAGCACTTGGTTTTAACATGTTTCTCCAAGTTTGAAGCTTACCACAAAATGTCACTATGTGTAAACCTTAATTCAAATCAGCATGACTGTTCCTGAATAATTTAAAGCTAGTCACATACTGCTGGCCTTTCTTTACTGTGTTAAGAAGCTTTATAGTATAGCTCAGAAAAGCATCCACATTGCACACAAGAATACCAACACATGTGCTACACACACATTTTAGAGGTACGTTTTAACAGCACAGACAACTTCCAGTCAATTACGTTGTTTCTCCTCCAGAACACAATAGCAATAATTTTCCATTAAGTACTATGACCTTTCATGCCTATTAGTCCTACAGCACTACTTCTCTTTTTGGGATGCAAAATCATCACTCACAATTGAGTTATGAAAAATAGCAAGTTAGCAGACATCCCTTGCCATTGAAAGTACACATGCATAATCAGATTTTAGAGCATCAAGCTTCTGTTAATCCTTTCAAAAAAGCTCGACTCCAGTGTAAAATAGAGATTTCATTTAATAATGAAGAAGTTTTGGGTTAGGCTTCCTTTTCCACCAATGGTTACCACAAACTGTAATACTGAGTTAGATAAGCCTTGCCCTATGTCCCACCTCATCTTGTTAATACTTGTTTTAGCTCTGCATAAATCTTTATTCAGTAAGGTTACGGATTTTCACCATCTTACTATCTGTTTTGAGCTAGGAATGCACAATCAGGGCTGTGTGCAAAGGAAGCTGGAAATGAGATTTAGAAGTCATGGCTGCATTATTTTCTTTACAAAGAGACGTTGTTTAAATAACACTTCCCTTCTGACTTCAAAATGACCATTTGTATGAGCGTACTGAAGAGGAACATGAAGGTGGACTGTGGAACATTCCAGCTTTTTTTTTTTTTTTTTTAAATATTAAAGCCATTACAGCAGAAAATGTTTACGAACCTTAAGTCTGACTTCAGTTTGCTTTATTCTCTTAGCCTCCTCAGCTGGCTTGGCAATAAATAACCCAAAGCTCTTTAAAAACTCTTCAGATACCTTTTCCATTTTGTCATGTTTCATTTTGATCTCATTTTGTGGTGATTTATATTGTGAGTCCTTGGAAATAACATGCTGGTGCATGGTTCACTGCCCTACCTAGCTGCTTACCTGAGTGTTCAGTTGCTTTAGAGACTGCAATGAATTGAAAGCTGGTGATAAAAGATGAATGCTACCCCCTTTGGCCAACAAGGCACATCCAGCAGGAGCAGTGGTCAGGGCACAGCTCCTAACTAATCACTGAGGACTTGCTTAGGGAGGATCCCTCTTCCTCTGTTCAGTCCAAGTCCAATTAGGAGTCAAATGAGCTTCTGTCACGAAAACCACCAACTCAGACAGCCATGACCATCTAGCAGCACTCAAACACCAACCTTTTGTCACCATCACAGCAGCACTACCAAGTGAGAATAAGGGTCCAGCCATGATTCCTGTTTCCCAAAATATTCTTGCAACTTCCAGTGATTTTTGACTCTGACTTTCTGAGCCTGATTTGATAACATTGTATTTAATATCAATAATTTTATTTGCTTTAACAAATGTAAATGTTTAGCTTGCACAACATTTTGAGATATGGACAGTGCTTGTATGAAGACCAGATGTTACAAGCATCATAGCAGCACAGAGATGAAATTACCATGATCTTCAGAGCTTCCCAGGTAACTGTGTATTAGTATTATGACGCAAATAAGGTTAGCTGTTTTTGAAAGACATGCAGCACCTCAGTAGTATTCAGCTCTGATCTTTATCTAGTTTTTTTTTTTTTTTAATTTGTTATTTAAATCACATCTATTTAACCTAGAGATCACAAATCAAAGAACAGCATCACTGCTGCAGTGGTGCTCTATCATTCCTTTACTGTTATTTATTGCCTTGGCCCTATAAGCTTGCAAGCACTCAATTCTTAATCTTTTAACCTCCCCTCAGCCTTTCATTGAAAAAAATCTGTCAGAAAACCCTATTTCTCAATGGCAGATTTAGCAACAGTGCACAAGTTTACTTGCCTATTATGGAAAGAAAAAAATCCACTTTTTCTTTTGTCTCCACTGTTTTGAAAGCTTTGATACATTTAAGTCTGAAAAATTCATTTCTACTTGCTGTTGCTCGTTCAAGTGATTAAGATGACAAAGCTGTCAAAACAAATGCAGATTTCAAGGAATGCTGAGCTATTGAAAATATTTAATTTAAAAACACTCCTAAAAATCCCTTCTTAGCATATACTGTAGATCTCTTCTTAGTGTGTAACATAGTATTAGCAATAGAGTTAAGAGCTAAGATGATAGACTACATAATACTTCTTTTGATAAGTCACCACTCACAGACATATAGCCTTCTACATAGACGAACCTCACACTGTGCTTTCTTTCTTAATATGAAACTACTAAAATGATGCAGAACACAAATACATTGCAAGCATGAAGAAGTTTCCAACCCATGATATGAGTTCACATTCCCTTTTCCAAACAAAAAGTCTGACTGATGTCAACAGGGCTAGAACAGCACCTTAAACTCAACATCTGCCTATCAATTTTTGATCACAGCACTAGAGGAAAGCGTGAAGATGGAACAAAAATAGTTGCCATTTGAAATAAATCAGAGTAGCATACTTGCAGAAATCACACGAGGAACTGGGTGGATTTGTTCACCCCCAAGATATCGTCTTGAGCCAGGGTTGGTGAATCAATCACTGCATGCCCCATGGTGTAGCTGCCTCTGGGGAGCTATATGGCAGCTACTACCAGAGCAAAGCAGCACCGCAGCACAGCTAATACCAGCCAGGCAGCACCCTGCCTTGCTGGAACTGCAGGGAGAAGGCAGACGCAATTACTGCCTCCACCATTTATTACTGACACCAGACCTTGCAGCTCCACCTTGAGGGAGGTAGGAAGGGAACATGCTATAAGATCATAAGTTACCCAAAAAAGCCAGGTCTCTGTTTTCCATATCACCATAAAACAAGGGGCTTCCAGCAGCACAGGGAACTGCAGCTGGCCCTTGGTCTGTCATCAGTTACCACAACTCAGCCCACCAAGCTCTCCTTATCAGACAGAGACAACGATTTTTATCTATTAGAATCATCTTAAATGTACTATATGTTACTACTTTACAAAGAACATATGCTGTCAGCAGAGACTGCATTAAAATAATATACAGATTAGGTGTTGAAGGCATGCAGTTGAGAGTTTTTGCTCAGGATGGCAGCGACTCCCACTAATTTCATGTGGGTGGTCACTTCAGTGGGACTAGGACAGCCCTCTAACCGTAAAGAACTGCTGCATTTACCCATTTCCTAAATGATACATAAAACAAGGAGGAGCAGCAAAATTCTCCTTTCATGCCAAAGGGCAAAGTGGAAGAGGAGAAAACATTAGAACAGCTAAAAGTTTAATTTTAACTGAATGATCAAGCTCAAAATTCAGGGTGGGGAAGTTTCCATGAGTCAGAAAAAGGTGTGTGGCAAAGTTTTGTGGTTTTGCAGTTTTGAGGTGAAGACACTGATTTTAAAGATAGCAACAACTATTCCCAAGCAAATTGGGTGGCTCTCTAAGTTCCCTCTGATTGCATCTCTGCTTTTCTGAAAAGAAATCTCTACTTCAATACCTTTCTACAAATACCTCATCTTTCCTGCTCAAGAGTATGACTGAGCATACTTTTAGGTAAGGCAAAGTACACATTGGTTATTAATTCATCCCTGTCATCTCACATCTCTCCTCAGTCCCAAGTGACTATACCACCATGACAATCATTCCTGTCAGTGGCATTAAATGCCACTTGCAGGAGAGTTTCAGACATGGCCTTTAGCTCTATGTACATGCCCTGTCACATGCCAGGAGTGCCCAAAAGGTGTTTTGGGGTTCAGTCAGGTAAACTACGTCTTCTCTAGGCAATGGCAGGTCCATTACACTGCCCAAGCTGGTGAAGCACTAGCATAGACTGCAGATAAAGTCATCATCCTGTTGGAGAACTACAGCTCCTTTTCACACTAAGGCCTCACCTGCAGCTGAGGTTACAGGTGGTTCAGTAACCCAGGTACCTTTTCTGGAACATTCAATTATTTTTCCTCAAGCATTTTATCAAGGAATACAAGTTTTTTTCCAGCCACGGTGGATGTTTTGAGGAACAAGGAATCTTCTTTTTTGGGGTGATATCTGTTGAGACTAAGCAGGATAGAGATGGATATTCTGCTCACCTCTTGCTCTGCACGATGTTAAGGGCCAGTTGTGGTTTAGGCCCAGCAGGCAGCTCAGTGCCACACAGCTGCTCACTCACTCTCCCCAGGTGGGATGGGGAGAGAATCAGAAAGGTAAATGTGCGAGAACTCATGGGTTGAGATAAAGACAGTTTACTAGGGAAAGCAAAAGCCACGTGCACAAGCAAAGCAAAACAAGGAATTCTTTCGCTACTTCCCATGGGCAGGCAGGTGTTCAGCCACTGCCAGGAAAGCAGGGCTCATCGCGCGTAATGGTTTCTTGGGAAGACAAACGCCATCCCTCCCAAAGTCCTCCCCTTCCTCCTTCTTTAACCCAGCTTTTACGGCTGAGCATGACATCATATGGTGTGGAATATCTCTTTGGCCAGTCTGGGTCACCTGCCCTGGCTGTGTCCCCTCCCAGCTTCTCACTGACAGGGCAGCACAAGAAGCAAAAAAGTCCTTGGCTCTATTTAAATACTGCTCTGCAACTACCAAAAACATCGCCACTATTTTCATCAAAAATCCAAAACACAGCATTGTGTGAGCCTCCACAAAGAAAATTAACTCTGTCCCAGCCAAAACCATGACAGGGAGTTGATTATCACCTGCAACAAACACCTGACAGTCATCTGAAGATAGCACAGCAAGCAAAGAGAATGAACAATAGTTGTAACATGGTTGAAACCTAGAGTGAAAGTAGTAAATAAGAGGAGGACAGGATAAAGCTAGAAAATCCTGCAATGATAATGTATGTGTGCTAAGGAAAGAACCTTGAAACTTGAGAAGTATGGTCAAAAACCACAAGAACAAAAAGAACCAGTATTCAGCGAGAGAAACAAGAATAAAATGCTAGGCAAGGTATCAATGGGAGATGATCCAGGTGGGAGACTGGGAAGGACTATAAATTTCAGTTCAGGAAATGTTCACAGAAAAAAAAAATCTTAACTTACTTCCATCAAAAAAAAAAAAAATCCTTATACCCTTACAGCAATCTCCTTTACTAGAGATCTTTTACAAGAAACCAGGACTTCTCATGCTTATTCTGTTTCAGCTACAGTTTTATCACAAGCCATATAAAGTAATGGAGGAGAGTGGGGGAGGAAAGAGCACATAATATACCAGAATATACTGGATTTTTTTTTATTTTGTTTTTTATATGTATGTACACGCACATTTTAGTAAACTGATGACAGAGACAGGGTGGGAGGTGAATAAAACAGTGATCCTAGATTAAGGATTCCTTAAGCAATCAGTATCCAAGCAGAAAACTTCATGCATTTGGTAAGGTCTGTTGTGTATGCATGGAATTACAATTTAGCAAAAAAAAAAAAGAAAAAGAAAAAAAATTATCCACAGCACACACTCCAGTTTCTGAAACACTGCCATCTCAAAATCTACAACGCATGCACCATAAAACTATTCTATCTGAGGTAGCACAGCAGAAGAAATATTTTAACATGATTTATGATCTTTTGGCCCCTTTTCACTCCATTTTGTCCCTAAGGATATTTCATTTTCTAAAATGCACAACAGCTATAAGGTATCCAGATGGAAAGACACTGTGGTAAAATTCAAAGCATGTCACAATACCCAGGGAGTTTGGTTTTTTCCTTCTCCACTTTCAATTCCCTACCTGCTTTTAGTTAGAGTCACCACTCCATCTCCGCAGAACAACGGGGTCAGAGGCTGACACCCAAGTAAATCTAGATTACAGGAGCAACTGGTACCCACAGAAGGGGAAACCTCACCAGCATGAGGATTAAAATCCAGTTGCAACCTCAGTTATGAGGGACAAACCTCCCATAAAAACTTTGCTGGGACCTCTCTCAAGTCATGATATTTTCTTTGTCTTCCTCATTTAAACGGAGAGCCAGGCAACTGTCAAAATAAAGACATAGCATAATGTAGAAGGAACAAGGAGAAACACTATGAAAGTTTCTGAAAGTTTTGTAGCTCACCACACTGACAGGTTTGAAGAAAGATACGTTATTTTCCTGACACTGGCTGCAACTACTATGATAAAAAGGTAACAGCAAGAAGAAAAATAGGTGTCACTTCTTTGCATTAATTTGCAATATTGTTTCACGTTCTTTAAATCCCTTCCTCTCCCATGAAATCACCGTTGTAGGGGAATGGAGAAATAATGAAATTCTGCTCTAGTGAAGAAGGAACAAAGAGGCCTTTCAGTCTGTGCACTGCTATGTGAAAACTGCAATTTATATTTAAGTTGCTCACTGAAAAGTACTCCTGCTATAAAAGATTTGCACAGTACCTGTCTAAATAACTGCGACCGCTGCATTTCAAATAGATTCCCTCGAGAGAGGGCAGTAAGTTGTCCACAACCAATTCACACCCTTCTGAAATCTATATTTCAGGGTTTTTTTTCTGTACTTATCAAGATTAGGGATCGATGAGCATGCACATCCATAGTACAGCGACAATTCTTTAATCTTGAATTTATTTCTTGCAACAGAACATTAAGTGCCTTAAATCATACAAGGCACAGATTCCCTTATGGAGCCAATACAAAGTAAAAAGCTGTACAAGGAAGGTACTACCACAAGACAAATACATACTAAACAAATGTTATTATGGAAAAATGGCAATTAAGATTCTCTTAATTAGCCTGTCATTTTGTATTTATCATCATAATGTTTGTTTTACAATGCTTTATTAAATCTGGCTTTATGACAAACAGTCTGCTGGCAATGCATCCTGCTGTGCAACATATGGTGTTACACCTAATGAATATTAATGCTGTGAAGTACAAATGGTCTTCTGGGACAAGGGCTGATGGCTGGGAAACTCCTGCAGATAGCATTATTATTCAAAAAGGTTAACCTCACGTGTTTCTCATCAGGACTCTTCCATAGCCACCTAGGATTCTGCCTATAGGCTTTTAATAGAAGACAGTAATACACTAAAGAAACCTCTCAGTCCCATTCCTCCTGGTTGTCAGGTTTTTTTAAACAGCAAGTTATAGCTAGGCTTCATACTGTAAACTCTTCTCATCTTTGATAAAAGAAAATACAGCTACCTTCCCAAACTGAAGCTAATCCTCATTCTGGGTTTCTTACTGTGATGGAGGGGTTTTAAGTTGTTCTGCTCGTATCTGTGTTACAATCTCCTTATGATAGAAACGTATCTTTGCCCTGGGCACTTAGTGGGACCTTTGGGGTCAGTAGAGTCACAGGTTAGAGCTAAAGGTGAAGGGATGACAGTAAGGAGTGGTGAGCAGGTAGCTAAACCTCAGAGGCCGCAGGAAGAACACCCTGGGATGCAGCATTTTCTGCAATTCAGCCACTGAGCAACCAAACCTGGAGAAGAGGACCCATCTGCAAGGATACAGTGGGAGAGAGATGCACAACCTTTTACTTCTGTTCTGGCTTACCTCTTCACTTCTGAGTTTTCTAAAAAGTGTTAAACTCTACCTTTTCCATTTCAGTTTTGAAAGCCTTTCCCTTCCCTTGGGGAGCTTGCAGTTGGAGAGCATCCAGGCACATCCAACACATCTCAAGTCCCATCACACTTGCATACAAAATGAATCTGTATAATTGGGAGACTCTTGAAGAGGCCACAGAATCAATATTACGCTAACTTTGGGTCCCATAGCAGTCTTCATTTGGAAAGCCTATTGAAATATTTCAGGATAAGCTTCTTCTACCCAATATTGGTTCCTAAAGGGCTAGCCTGGCAACCTCCTTTAAGGAGTAGGCCCTCTGGAGAGAGCTTGTCCTCCTCTCCACCACCTTTGTCCTACTCCAGCCCTATATTCACCCATGTGATCCAGTCAACTGACAAATCAGTGAAGGGAGAGGTGGCTGTAGTACCCCCAAATCCCACTGCCCAGAAATTTTAAGGGTACATGATGTAGCATTGTCTTTGTTGAACACAGAAGGTCCCTCATACCAATAACGAGGGGGCTGAGTCCCTACCTACCCCTTCCCTGGTGTGGAAGAGATCTATCAAAACACTCTCTTCTCTTTACCCGACTGGAAAACCATCACACCAAGTAGACACTTGCAGCTTCTAGAGTGTATCTATTTATGGAACTATTGCAACTGGAGAGATTCCTACTCTGAACTAGTTTACTATTTCTTCACAGTTTCAGGAAACTAGCTCAGATTTGGCAATGATGTGATCCAAGAAGTTATTTACTGGTCCTTTCAGCACGTTAAGTTTTTAGGATTTGATTACTGAATATGGCTGGTTTTGTTTTTTTTTTTAAACAAAAGTTAGTTGCTTGTTTTCTTCTACCCTCAAGGAAAAAAAAAAACACACAAACAAACAAAACCCACACATGCAAAAGCCCTGATTAAGTTTGGTTTGATTGCTTGCCTTTACACACACAATTCTGACAGCAAACTTGTTAGAAATTTATTTTGGACATTGAAAATAAGAGTCTGGAGGAATTAGTGCTTTATCTCAACGAGTAAAGTAATTATGGCTTCCCCCACACACAGAGACAAGCACATCATGTTTGTTTGAAGAAGTCTTCTAGATTCTGCTGGAAGTTTCCAAATTAGGAATGACAAAACAGACCCAGATTTCCATAACAAGTTATTCCCAGAATCTCCATCAAGTCTGACTATAAAAATGACAGCTGTGCTCACCAATAGTCACTTTGTTTATGCTACACCAATTATGCAGCATATTCTCCTAAACAGCTGGGCAAAACACACTTCTTTCAATGCCACAAATGTTCCAGCCATCCATAGAACCACCCCCAAAATATGGTTTTGGCTTCCTCCTGCTGAGAGAAGAAAAACATCGCAGTTTGGGTCAAAGAAAAGAAAAATAAATACAATACTAGCTGCCAAACTGATGAGGATAGGCTGTTGACTTTCCCTAGATTTATTTTGAGAATATTACATTTATTTTAGCCTTTCAAACTCCTTTTGCTGCAACAAATAGAAGATACAGCTCATTTGTATCTAAATATTTCTGGGTAAGCACAACAGAGCCAGCAGGAACAGAAGAGGGAAACCAGAAACTTGTTATAGGCACTATATAAGTTTATGGCTTTTGTAGTGCTTCCCAGCTCAAAAGCTTCAAGAAACATCACACACAAACGGTCCAAGACATTAACAGCACAGCACCAAGCCAGCCCCACGTCTTCACCGTGAAGAAGCTCCTGAAGAAGACATTGACCCACAGACTAACCCTCACAAGCTCAGACATTAGCTTCTTGGATGCCAATAGACTAACAGTTTTTGACTGCTTCAGGTTTTTTCCCCCCCTTCCCAGTACTATGGGCAGGGTAGCAGCCAGTTCTCCTTTCTCTGTCAAGGTGTCACATCCAAGGTTGGACATAGCCTTTTGTTTAGGGAACTGTTAATGGGAGTTTCATCTTTCAGTTTAATCACGTAACATCCTAATAACAGAGACCACCACGAGATCTGAAGTTTAATACAGCAGACTTAAGAGTCACTATCATCCTAAGTCTCTACCTGAAGCAGAGCACCTGGAAGCAAACCATGCTGCTCTTCCACTGTCTCTCTCAAGACCTATGTGCACAGTTTCACAGAATGGTTGAGGTTGGAAGGGACCCCTGGAGGTCATCTGGTCCAACTCCCCTACTCAAGCAGGGACACCTAGTGTTGCTTGCCCAGGCCCATGTCCAGACAACTTTTGAAGATCTCCAAGGAGGGAGACTCCACAGCATCTCTGGGCAACCTGTGCCAGTGCTCCATCACTCACACAGTAAAAAAAAAAAAGTGCTTCCTGATGTCTACACTTGTGCCCAAGTGATTTTATTATGATTTTAATTTGTATATATAATCAGGATTCCAGATTGTGAAATATTTTCCAGAAATAACAATCTCTGTGCCTGCTGCTCTCAAAGCCAAAATAGCTTGGTTGTTTGAAATGAGCCAAAGTCCCGTATGTACAGCTTAGAGTGCTTGATGATACCATGTGGACATGCAAAGCTAGTTTCCTGCCATCAGGAAGATGATCTCTCAGTGTGCCTAACTCCCACATCACTTCTCAGCTCCTTTCCCCCTTCCTAAACAATGCTAATCTCCAGCAGACACCTGAGGAACTAATTAGATTGACAAATTAGCACAATATACTATTGCAGAAGAACCAGCAGAGAGTTTTGTCCTTTTAAATCCTGAGAACCAGAAGGGTATGCAACTAAATATTATGGTGAATGAATCGGAGAAGAGATGTCCCTGTCAGCGGAGTGTTCCACTTCAGTGTTTGAGTGATATCACCTGCAAGCTACTGAGAGTCTGGTGTGGTGTAACACTAAGGGGAATGAACAGGAACAGCAGTGTGTTTAAAAGCTGTTCCTATCTATCAACAAAAACTGTGAAGTCTTGGCAATCTTTGGACACGAGGTTAGAAGCTGTCCTGCCAATGTCCTCCCTTATTCCTTTGTTTTGACACATACCTTCTCTGTTTGGCAGGCACTTTTCCCACCGCACGTTGAGATCAAAGCAGAGGCTAGACTGCCGCCCTCTTGCTTGTTTTCCTGTTTGTTAAAGGCACCATCAATAATGTAGGCAGATCTCTGGGAATAAGATTTATTTAGCTTGTAGCATTTTCTGCAACTGAATCCAAAATTTGTAAGACATCATAGACGCTTTTGTGCAAGTGAATAAACAGTAGCTACTGCTTTATGGATGTTTTGGCTTCAGAGCAGAGCCTCTCTAAGGAGAGAAATTTCTCATTTTTCTTATGGGAGGTAGGGAATACATCACAGCAGATTAGACTGAATTTTAAGGTAAGCAGAGATATAACAGGCCAAACGGTTTAGCCTTGACATAACAGATCAGACAAACACAGGCAAATAAGAATAAGGTGTATTAGTACGGTACACAATTACATTGCTCATTAGAATAGATGGTGCCTGTTTTCTTAAAAGTCCCCCCTACACCTTGTTTTCTTTTAACTTAAAGGGAAAAGGGTTAGAGATGTGGAAGGTGACAAAGCTTACATTTTAGCCTGATGAAATTATCATCGCGATTTGTTTGACAAATTTAAAGAATTGTTTGCCAACAAGGAGCAGGGATCTCTCAAGATGTTTCTTATTTAAGGACATGAAGTTGGCTCTTTGTGCCCTTCAGCTAATGAAGGCACATGGTACCCACTCATCTGTGGGGCTTTCACTGACCCAGTGTAAAGGATGCAGCCAGCACCACCCTGCCAGGCTCAAAAAGGCCTTCTCGGCTGGCTGCTACTGTTCATTTCCAAAGACAACCAGGCCCCTAGGACAGTTTTTTTTTTTTTCCCCTCCTTCATTACTTCAATCCAGCAAAGAACAGCTGAAGGGCATATCACAAAAAGAGTTGCAAGCATTTTATTCCATTTAGTCTGGACCACTGCTTTTGCTTATATCTACCAGTTGAGTTCCTAGGTGGTGAATTCCAAAGTATCGGGTCTGTACTGAAGTATGAGCACGTGTGCCATTAGCGAGAGGACATGCCCAGCAATTCAAGCACAACTCAGTTTGTCTCCTCCAAGAAGCCTAACACCGCTTCTCCTTGGGGCACCTATGGTCACTTCGCTGGTGCAGCAGTGGCTGCACCCCCAGCAGCCCGCAGCACCCGCTGCACACACGAGTGGGAAAGGGTGGAGGGAGGCAATGAGGGGAAACACAACAAAACTCCTGCCTCTTCTCCCTGTTCCTTGCCTGGGGGATGACTGCTACCTGCACACCACCTCAGGGCAGGCGCAAAGAACAGGGTCTGCTGGTCCATGGTTGGCAAAGTGCCCTGGGTGGTACAGCCCCCAGCTGCTGGGGAAAAGGATGCCCAAGAGAGCTACTCTTCCACTGCTGAGTCCAGAGATGCAGCAGCTGCTGAGGAACCCAGAAGGTCGGTCTTTGTTTGGCTTAAGGCTGCAATTTTGTTGCCTGAGGCAACTACCTAATTTTGCCTGTGCCCAAAGCCCATCCTGTCTACCCAGGAGATGCAATTAGCGGTTTCCCTGTACACCAACTATCTGAATAGCAGTTTTTGATTGTTCTTTCTGCTCAGTAGCTTTATACTTTACTAACCTTTACTGAGTTTTTAAGCAATGGTTGTATTCTGACCAGCGTATGCAATGCAATTGCCAGGGCAGTTACTGCTCTTTTAAGCCAAATCTGAACTATTCCATCTGAGTTTTCAAACCACCGACCCTGAAAACCTCATCTTAAAGGCTGGTAAAGGAGGAAAGTTCTTTCTAATGGGTATTATTCCTGGTAAGAATCCTACAAGTAAATGCAGCCAAAATGCAGGTTTGAAAACTTCCCTATTTCTCTGATTGCAGTCATCTGCCCAGCTCAGAGGGAATCTGCTGAGGTCATTTTTGTGAATGCTGCCCCAGCTCCCCCTCCAATGGCCACATACATTTCCAGGGAAGTTTTTTTTAAAAAAAACAAACAGCAGAAACAGAAGGAAAAGGCTACAACAGTTTCATAGGTGAAACTTACACCTGCAAAACACACAGAGCACAGAGCTGACTTTCCATGGACTGCAGATAGGTGCATTTTTCAAAGCCAGAACAAAGTTCATCTTTAAAAGTCCATCTTCAGTCTTACAGGCTCACAGATAAAATACAGGTATTAAAGCAAACCACACCTCACGTCAGGTATGCCAAAGCTTCTCTTGCAGAGTAAATAGAGTATTCAAGGTACAATTTCTTGGCTGCTTTGTACCTTGCACAGCTGCTTCTCCTTACTGAGGGAACATAATGCAACACCAAGAGCTTCCATCCCTCTGCTGCACATTCACTATACTTCTGAAGATGGCCTATAAGCAGCAGAATAAATTTTCTTAGGAACAAACAGCTGATACCAAATGCCAGCTGCCTCTTTTACTGTGACCCTGGTCTTCCCATTACCACCAATGCCACAGACTTGATACCATGTGGCTGCTTTCTCTAAATGAGTTTGGAGACCAGTATGTATAGGTTGCAACCTGTGTCCTAAGCACTTTTTTTCCATGATGATACCAATAGTCGGGTCAATTTGCTTGGCTGAAATGAGCAGCTTTTTCAGGAGATGCAAGAACCACATCAAGTGTTATATCCTTAAGTAAACTAGTAAAGGTTAAGACAGCATTAACAATGATGACTTGCTTATGGATTGTTTCTCACATGCAGAATGTAAGAAATTCACAATACTGTGCTAATTCAATAACTAGATTAGCTTAGAATCTTGTACTAGGTTATATTTTCAAATTAATTGGTGCTGTATCAATCTTAAATGTCAAGTACCAAGTTTCTAAGGGCTATGCACCATCCATGAACATAACAGAATTGGCAGGTATAATACATCATATCTTACATACTAATAAAAATACTGGCTGCTGTGTTTTATAAGGTCATGGCTTACTGCTGTCTCTCAACAAAAAAAACTTAATGCAACACTAGTCTCTGCATGATCTTCATAGTCAGACTTAATGAGGAAGAATCACAATTAATGGTTTTCTACAAGCCCATGGATCACAAGTGACAGGAGGTTATTCACAATTTATGAAGACCTGATTTTTCTCTTGGTGGGAAGAGGGCAAGAAAATTGCAAAGCGATAATGAAAAATAACTATTACACTGAATATGATAATGCAGGCATATAATCAGAGGCCACAGAGCTGTCCATTGTGGGGGACTAGCAGGGTCCAGGCTCGCAGCTCCAGCAGGGAAAAGATTTAAGGCACAGATCACAAGCCAACAGAAAAGTACTTGGGGTAGCATTTGAAAGTAAATCACCACTGCATAAAACGAACTCTAGAGGGCCTCTTTTTGTATGATTTGTAGTTTCAAATATAGACTCACAGAATCATTTAGGCTGGAAAAGACCTCCAAGATCACCTAGTCCAACCATTAACCTAGCACTGCCAAGTCCACCACTAAACCATGTTCCTAAGCACGATGTCTACTTGTCACCTCCAGGGATGGTGACCCAGCCAATTCACTGGGCAGCCTGTTCCAATGCTTTACAATCCTTTCAGTGAAGAAATTTTTCCTAATATCCAACCTAAACCTCCCTTGGCGCAACTTGAAGCCATTTTGTCTTGTCCTATCTCTGGCTGCTTGGGAGAAGAGACTGACCCCCCTTGCTACAGCCTCCTTTGAGGTAGTTTTAGAGAGCAATAAAGTCTCCCCTGAGCCTCCTTTTTTCCAGGCTAAACAACCCCAGCTCCCTCAGCTGCTCCTCACAAGACTTTTTCTCCAGACCCTTCACCAGCTTTGTTGCCCTTCTCTGGACACACTCCAGCACCTCAGTGTCCTTCTTGTAGTGAGGGGCCCAAAACTGAACACAGTATTCAAGGTGCGGCCTCACCAGAGCCAAGTACAGGGGGACAATCCCTTCCCTAGTCCTGCTGGCCACACTATTTCTGATACAAGCTGGGATGCTTTTGGCCTCCTTGGCCACCTGAGCACACTGATGGCTCATATTCAGCTGGCTATCAACCAGTACCCCCAGGTCCCTTTCTGCTAGGCAGCTTTCCAGCCACTCTTCCCCCAGCTTGCAGCATTGCGTGGGGTTGTTGTGCCCCAAGTGCAGGACCCAGCACTTAACCTCATTCCGTTGGCCTCAGCCCATCGATCCAGCCTATCTAGATCCCTCTGCAGAGCCTTCCTACTCTCGAGCAGATCAACACTCCCACCCGACTTGGTGGCATCTGCAAACTTACTGAGGGTGCACTCAATCCCCTCATCCAGATCACTGATGATACTGAAGAGAACTGGCCTGGTACTGAGCCCTGGGGGACACCACTTGTGACTGGCCTCCAACTCAACCTAACTCCATTCACCATGACTCTTTGGTCCCAGCCACCCAGCCAGTTTTTAACCTGATATGAATCAGAAAACACAGGGAGGAAAGGTATGTGCCAGGGGAAGAGCTGTGCAGGGAATCAGACCAGTCTAGCAGCAAATCTGTCTGCACATCACGTGCTCGTGCAACCTTTATTGTCCAGATTTCAAAGCAAGTCTTATTCTGAACACCTGCAGCTTACATCTAGACTCATGGGTCTGAAAACTCTGGGCCACCCACAGTCCAAACTGCAGGAATTCCAGCTTCCAATTTTATCTTTGGAGTGAAAAGTCCTATGAAGGCTTATGGCTATACTTTTAGACACGTACAGAGTTGTCCCAGTCTTGACAGTGTGGTCCCTTGCTCCTTTTTAAGTGATCGGGATATAGAAATTATGCATTTTTCTATTTAATTTCCTGGAAGGAAAAAACAGGGAAGTAGTTTAGTAGGCAGTCTTTGAAAGCCCGACACAAGTTTGCAACTTGGCTCCACTCAGCATGTGCTGCTTGAAAAGTGGAAACTAGGCAGGACTGCAGTGAGCCAGGCTTGAGCACCAGAGATTTTCCTGTGGTCTGGGTTTCTAGTTTGTGTGAAGGAGGTTCTGGAAGAAGCATTTTCTCTAACTTACTTTCTCAGGACCAATTACTCTTTGGTTCTCAGCCTCAAGTTCAACAAGCAATATGAAAAAGCTGCTGTCCAGGCCAGCCAGGATAGACATCTTCAGAGCAACCTACAGAGATGGAGTGAAGCCTTTGCATCCAGAGAAAGAAAGTGAACTAGAAATACCTACTCCTAGACAAGGACATACCAATTAGTAGGTGCTGAAACTTTAAGCTCCATCTCATCTCTTCATCTCTTCAACAGTATTATCCCTATTTAGATGTTTCAAACGGGGTGGGGGAAGGACATTTGTCTCCAGAGGCAGCAGAGGAGAAGGTTGCTGAACAGGGACCCTGGGGGCTATGTAGCCACTCATTCACAGAGTTAGTTAACCTATAGACAACATCCTTCACAGGGTGTTTTTAGACTCCTCCTAAACTTCACCTAGCTCTGCCAGTCTCTGAGACACAGAGCATTGCCACCTACAATGGGCTGCACAGCTACCCTAGAGCTTATACCAAGAGCATTGGTGGCATTGTGCCTGAGCTGTTCAACACCTTGAACCCTCAACATTTGTGACTCATTAAGATCACCTGTGTGCCCCAAAAGAAAAGGAGTATGACCCCCTTTATCAGCTTTAGCTTGAAAGAGGAAGAAAAACAAAGTTGGAGGAATACTGTTAAAACATTAGTAACAACATAGGACAAGCAGAGGTTCACTGAGATCAAATAGCTGTGTTACCTGTATCAGCTATCACAGAGATGATTAAAACACCTGATTTAGTAATTACACCTCATGTAAAGGCTCCTGTGTGAGTGAACATCTATGCCTATAGGCTCTTCCCCTCCTTCACCTCATCACTTAAAAATAAAACAAACTTGTGCTACAAAGACAACTGAACAGCCCACAGCCAAACACAGCAGCAGCAGGGGTGCCTCCACCTCCACACCCAGGAGCAACCAGCCATGCAGCTGCATGGTGTTGGAAGGAAACGAGACTCGCAGCACAGCATTGCTGAAGGTTTTGGCCAAGATACTCAACGAGACATGCTTTGCTTGCATACCGTCAAAATAAGAACTGCAATGAGCTCAGAAGGCCTTTGCTTGCTAATATAAAAATACCAGTGTCAAAGCAAGCATCATTAGTTCAAAGTTTCCATGTCCCCTCCCCCCAAGAAAAAGTTTCTAGCACCTTAAAGTTAAATGTCTTCCATTCTAACATGTAGGTTAAGCAAACCCACCAATTGTTTTGCCTGTCAGAGCCAGTTAACAGGGAGATACAAATGAAAACAGACTGATGAAACCTGGCACAATAATTCCATCTATGACATAGATTGTGCACTCTTACATTAATTATTGAATTGGAGTGATTAGTTGCAAAGAGAACTCCTGTTTTCTTTCTGCAGCAATACGTGTAAATCGGAGTAGGCAGCTGGTGACATCAAAAGGCCTTGCCGGCACATCTGATTTTCTCCTTGCATCTGCATAAGTCCACCAGCTTCAGATTTAGACTGGTGTGAAATACAGAATAATCAAAGCCAGCATACACTATTAGAGTTAGGGTGGAAAATGTCAGCAACCCTAGTCTTTATAAGAAATCAGTCAAGCAGGGCTTTAATCTAGTTTTGATGTTATACCCGACTCTGCTATTGCATAATGATAGATGCATGGTAGGTAATGTGGCTTGAAAGCTGGAAAGAGATAATTGAAATACACATGTAAACTATTAGACTATTACTCCCTGTGTAGGGGGCAGGGGGAGCAGATGCAGAATGGCTTCCAGGTGAAGCTTGCAGAGCTGCTGAATTGCACTGGTCCCTGGAGAAGGCACGTGGCACGGGAGCATGGGAGAAGAACGTGATCATTTATTGACTTAAAATAAATAAAAATAAAGCTACAGAGGCACACAGTATAATTACAAATAAGAGCTGTGATGCAGCAGTAGAGTAGATCCTGGTTAGGATCCTGTAGCTGACAGGCTACAGGAACCAGCTCAGATGGGCTGAAGGTGGCAGGGGCAATCTGGAAGGAACTGGGGATGTGTAAAGGTCAATGAGAGACACCAGCATCACCCATGACCTGTCCAGCTTGCAACCTTTTAGCAACAGAAGCAACTCTAAGCTGAATATAGCCCGTACAAACCCAGCGCTGCACCCGCCCACCCCTTTGCAGCACGGAGCACACGAGCTGAGCCAAACGTGCTGCATGCTGGTAATGCTGGTCTGATGGAAAGAGCCATTAGGGTGCCAGTACAAAGAAACAAAACAATCAGTGAACCTTAGGCAGCGTCTAATGGCTTCTCAATTACTGAAAGAGCAGAAATGCACCTTTAAAATCCTCAGCGCATCTTCTGCTACAACACATCTGAGGATTCAACTTTAATACTTTACCCACACAGTTATTTTAGCCTCTGATGTCTGAGAAAAGGAACTTCAGAAGTCATTCCATGCAATGCCAAGGAAACTACTGGAAAGCAGATCAGTTTTCAGGGACCTATTTGGCATAGATTTGCTATTGTGTCTAATTATTAGAAGTGATTAAAAAAATGGGGCTGCATCTTTCTACATAGAGATAAGCATCAGAGCTGTGCTTAGCTGTGAGAGGATAATTAGCCCAAGATATAAAGCCAGAACAATTCACATAATCACCAAAATGCATGAGTGGTGAACTTGTATAACTGTGCGCTCAGTTCAATACCATAGAAAGTAATAACACAGGCACAATTAACTTTTGTTATAAACGCACAAAAAAAACCACGCTTTTACCTGCCAACCACAGCATATGGTCTGCTTGCAGTTGTGGTTTCCTCCCCCATGCTTCCAGTCCAAGCAGATCTTGTTCCTTCCTTCTCCCCGATCCAGTTCCCATAACACACAGATAGACGGCTGAACCCCCTCAAACAATCATTCCAGCCCAACAGCAAGTTTGTTTCTGCTTTACACTCTGCATTGGAAATAGAGCTGAGTGACACTGCAAGTGATGACTTCAGCATTAATATAGATTCAAATTTAGATTATGTATAGAACATTTCCTCAGCAATTTCCCAGACCAACAGCATCTTTCCTGGCCTCTGATTGCTACGCATTAGCCAAAAAAGATATGCTTCACATGATGCACTTGAGAAGCAAGTTCTGAAGATCTTTGCTCCAGTGATAGCTTGAAGCCTTATACAATGTAATCCCTCTACACAAGGGGACTGAAACACTGTGAGCCAACCTGCCACCTGCTCCTTTCTCCCATCACAAGATGTTGACGTTGATCTCCAAAATCCCATTTCCTTCCTGCACCTCCACTTTCTCCCATCCTCCACAGAGCAGCTAAGTTTAAAACAAGGGAGAGACTTCCCAGCTCTCACCGTTGCTCAGGGGATTTATGACCGCTGCACAAGGTGGGTGTCCCAGCAGGGCCAGCTGCCTCTGTTGTGAGCTGGCAGTGAGCTGGGCAGACACCAGCAGGATAACCAAGGCTATGGAGGATCCAGCCCACAGCCTATCATGGGCCAGGAGGGCCAAGCAAGTCATTTTGTGGATCCACTGGCATGTTTAACCTGAAGACGTTCTCCATTTATAGCATCAAAGTATTTTTGTCAAGACTTAGGCTATTTGATGTACACGTGGTTCTCATTAACAAGGAATGGTTTAGGCTCTGTGAAGAGATTAACTTCGATGAACTTGCTCATTGGGTAAAAAACAACTTTCAGATGCAGAACGTCTGTGATCCTTACTTACCCAGGATGATTTTATGATATGAAATAAACCAGTTGCAAAATCAGTCTTGCTTCTTACATACTCTGGGAGTGAACAGCAATAAAGGGCATATTCATCAAAGGTTACTGCTCAGAGTGAAGGAGTCCATATGGCTTCAGACTGGAGGTGGAGGGGGGAGAGGCCAAGGAAGGGGGAAAAGGGGAAGTTTCACTGAGGCCAAAAGCCATGAGAGCTGCTGAACGTTTGAATGAGCATACTGCATCAGGAGGCCCGAATGCTATTTCCAGAGATAAGCCCAACAGACAGCAACTTTGTTGAACACTGAAAGGAAAGAGTAGGACTCTTAACACATCTGGTACTGCACTTACCACACTCACCGGAGTGGCTGAAGAAGTCAGATGAGAGTGTGACTTGAACTATAAAGAAATCCTGAAAGTCAAAATAGGAAATATATACATAATGAGACTAAAATATTTTGAAATAGAATATTTCACATAGTTGTTCTTCATGAGCTACTAAATATTGTAGTGCTGCAAAACTCAGAACAAAGCACTAAGGAAATTTATTCCAAGCAGGAAGGGCTTTATTGCCCTCAAGGGTTTTTCCAGTTATTCCAAACTCAAGTAGTCCATACCCCAAACAAGTGTTGAGAGCCTTCCACCGCAGAAAATGACACCTAAAATTCTGGATATTAAAGCTGGATATTTAAAGTCAACTTGAGATCATTAAAAAGACCTACTTAATTACATAGAAAAATGAAATTTGTTCACAACATGAGAGAGAAATTTGTGTCTATTCAACTTAAACTTGAAAAAGATATCTATAGGTAGTACGCAAAAGACTTCAGCAAGCAATATCTGTTCCTTGTCAGCCATGAAGGATAAGAAAAGAGAAGAAATGAGGAAGATGACTTTAGACCCTATCACTGTGGACTCCATCACCCATTTCTGTCGAAACTGTTCAGCACTCAGAGCTAGTACCCCCAAAACAGTGCTTCACATGGCCTCCAGTTTGCCAGCAGCCCACAACAAACAGCACTGGGGACCAAGTGAGCAAAGGGGTCAGTGCCCCAAGCACACGGCCCATGGTGTGGTACTGCAGCTCAGCTGGCATTAACACCAGATCTGCTTCTATCTCATATATCACAGAAAGGAGAAAAAAAAAAAAGATAGCTTAAAGTGTCAGCATCGAAGATATTTATAAATGGCTAGGCTTAGTCACAGCAGATTGAATACGTCTGCATCTTATCAAACTGGGGCCAAATTATGCCATGGATCTCGAGTGAAAGTCAGAGCACACGGAACAGACACGCTATTCATTTGCATCCAGTACTCAAAAGAAAGAGCTAGATGTGAGAGGTAAGGTGAAGTGTCCTTTAACAATAAATGTTAAATCCCAGTCTTAAAATGTGCCAGGGGAATAAACAAGTGAATAAGCCCATCTGTTGTTGTTGGGTAACTCAAAGACCCACCTCATGGTGGGAGAAATTCCAGCATGCTGCACAGCTGTAAATGGCTTTTAACCGTGATGGATCCGACCGCATCCCTGAGCTTCTCAGAGAGGTAAGAGGGAAAGCTTCATGCAACTAAAAGCAGCAACACAGCTGATCACATTTTCTCCTCACCAGCACATACTGTACAGCCAAGACAGAGTTTAAGTTGGCAGAACTGGCATTCAGAAACGCCTATAAACACTATCAGACTTCCCATGGCTTCTTTACATTTCCTTGTGCTGAAGCAGAATGGAAGCTATTCCAAAGACTGAGAAAATGTCAGTTTAAAATATTCCTGTGAGAATTTGGCAGCGGTTGTCTTGCTCAGTGTTTTCACTGCAAATCAATTAGCTCTTCCACGGGCATATTTTCTATTTATAACACTTTCCTCTGCGATACTGATGCTGACTTCTTCCTGCCTAAATATTAGATGCCATCTGTGGGTTCCCTGTTGTTTCACCCACAAGTCAAACAAACAAGCCACAACAGAAAGCACTGCTATCAATGCATTCAGAAACAGTGCTGAAGTTATATTTCAAAGTTTGGCAATATGTAGTGGGCAATATATATATACACACATACACATATGTACACACACACACAGAAAGGAAAAAGGGTAAAATTTTATGCAAGTAGCTGCCCTGCTCTTCTGTGAATGAAAACGTTGACCTGCCTTACCCCTCCCGCCCCCCCACAAGCACAGAAGGTTTCTCATGCCCTAACCATACGGATACATGCAGACATCAGTTTTGATTCCCCCAATCTTTACCTACTGTTAAAGTATCCATTAACCCAAACATAGCCTGCAACAAAGTCACTAGGGGAACACCCCATGCAAGCTTTCAGTGTGCTGAAGCCAGCTGAAGAGCAACATCATGGGTTAGCCTTACAATTAAAAAAGCATATAAGATGACCTCTAAAACCAGTGGGGAAAACAGCAACGCCTGCCTTTTCCAACCAAGCCTTTGCTCTCTGTCTGCCCATCTCATACCAGCTACAGACTTTGGTCATTCCTGAGCAGCAAGGCTTGGTAGCACCCAGCCTGAAGGCCTTTCTTTCAACTCCCTGCTCCTGGTCGCGGTTACCAGTCTCACCCTCTGCCAGCCCACCCGTCAGCATTCCATAGGAAACTGTGAAACACCAAAGGAAAGCAGCTGTACCCAGCCACCTCAGGGCTCCCAACAGAGAGGCCAGTTTGATGTCACCTTCCTTCATCCCCAGCAGCAATCTTCCACCTTGAGGGGACCAGGCCAGGAACAATGAACTCTAGTTACAAGTAATAGAAAGGGTCCCTCTGTGATATTTCACAGTTTCATTTTGTTGTGGACAGCATCCTCCTAGACAGGATGAACACAGCTGAGAATACTAAGATGTTCCACAGACTGACCTGGAAAGCTTTTGGTTGGTAGGTTGGAGTTTGGGCTTCTTAATTAATTTTAAGATATCAATCTTCATAATGACTGTTCTGAAGGCTTATGATTTCTAATAATATTTGCAAAAAAATGCGAGGGAGAGACACAGATATTTTAGGGTCTTTTTTTAGGTTTGTCATTCCCTTCCTTTCTCTTACAACAGTATGTAGCTCTTCTATAGCACTCTCAGAAAGGAGTCTCAAAGGACTGTGAAATGGTGGTAATATTAGACACAGGGAAGCAGTCTTGTGAAAAGCCACACAACAGACCATAGCCAGGCCAATAAACTCCACACTCCCAAGACCTGCTCCAAGGCTTTCTTCATTAGGCCACTCTGTCTCTTCATAAGGGCTTCAACTTATTAATAAAATGCAGAATAAATACATGTTATGGGAAACAAAGTATAGATTGAACATACTTTAAATCTTTGCTTTAAACCCAAGAGGCAGAGCTGCCATTTCACAATAGTTTTCTTGCAATCTCCTACAGAAGAGTGATATTTAAGGCTTTTTGTTTAAAAAAAAAAAAAAACAAAAAAACACACACTTCAACTTGGAATAGGTAGCTGCTATGTTTCAGCTGGAAGTCTGAAACAGCTATACAAGATTCCCCTCCACGAGAATCTAATTTAGTTCTATCATTAGAAATATGTTGAATAAAACTTCTGTTCCTTTTTTTTAAAAAAAGGAAAAAAGAAATCAATCTTAATTATTGGAAGGTATATAGCTCATGAGGGGATAGTGGGGAGGGTGTCAGGAAAAAGAAGGCCAAGAAACCCTTGGAGACAGGAAAGAGCGGTGTGAAAGGGGTGCACCTGAAGAACATATATTTCTCTGCAGTGACTTGCATACTCCAGAGAGGGGAAAACCCTGCAGGATGCATCCAAGAGATTGTTGCTCAAGCAACCGCAGAGATAAATGTTATGCACCAAAAAGAACAAGATGAAGCTATATAGGAAAAGCTGTTTTTAGTCTAACAATATTTTCCTTTTTCTAGAGATAATATGATAGAAAAGGAAAACTTATTACCTTCATGAATTCTTATCAACATTTATAGTGCCCTTATATTCCATGCACTGATATTTAACACATTTAAGTTGCGTGAAAGTGTCCCTGGTACCGCAAATATTCAGCATGCAGTAGAGATTCTTGGAGCTAATAGTGGGTCTATGATAATGCATATTATTAAACTTTTCTCTATGACAGTTTTTCCTAAAGCTTCATGCAGTATCCAAAGGTCTATTTTATGGGGTGCTGCATATAACCAAAACTAAAACCTCATGCCAGAATCTCAATTGTGTGAGCTCACTTCCACAAAAATTGATCAGTTTTCTCCTTCACATTCTCACCACCATTTCTGATTTAGCTCCAGACAGAGTTTAAAAAAAAAAAATGCATCTTGAACAAACATCTTTGTCTACCTTGCAAAGGAACTGGCATATTTTACACCTCCCAGTAGCTCATAATGCTAATTCATAGTTATAATCATTTTTTCGTCCTGGCTAGCAAACAGTGAAGATCTCTAGCCAGCTAATGGGTGTATCTGTTTCTCCTTACAAAACTGAGAGATGTTAAACTTATTTGTAGCATTGAATAATTCTTGCAGAGAGGGGAAAAAAACTTGCAGCGGTTGCCTCCACACCAGCTAGAAGCACAAAGAAACCTTCTCTACCAGCAGCTTTGCAGTTCTTCAGTAACACTTGAAATGCAGCTTTTTGCAAAAATGAAGCCAGTCAGTGTTTCCTGGAAAAAAAAAAAAAAAACAACAAACCACACACAACCATAACCACTTAAGACTGCAAAATGACTAATTATATAACCATTGAGATTGAAAACAGCCACATTCCAGAGGCATTATAAGAACAAGATGCAACTTCTGAAAAGCTTTGAATCTATAGCATCGTTTGTGCCTATTGCATGCATCTTCATTAGTTTTCTGTTGACACAGAAGTCATACTACATTAAAGTCCATCAAATTCCTGCAAGGTCAATAAGATAATCTTGGCTAAATGCCTTCTTCTATGTAAAAACTCCAGAAGTTTAATAAAGTGGAAGTGGAATAAGGTTCCATGACTTCTTTTCCATTAATATTACAGATCATCTCCTCTTATGCCAGTTTTCCAGAAGGAAATAACAGTCTTTTTAGCTTTGTCATGCCCTCCCCTTCACAAAGAAAAAAAAGAAGAAAAATAAACAGCCCAAAGTAGAGGCACAAAAAGGAAAATACACACGAAAAAACTGAAAAATTAAGCAGAAAACAAAAACAGTTGATGCAAAAGTATTTTATGTAAAGTATTTTCATAAAACTTATTTACATAAAAATAGATGCAGTAGTAACCAGGAGAAAATTAAATGCCAAACTACTACTCAATGATGTATAGTGGAATGAAGTTTGTAATGTGGCTCTTAATAATAAAACAGATGTACTAGAGTCACTTATTGATATTAAGGACTCTTTCTAGGGAAAACAGCTTCAACATGAGAACGGATGCAGTAATTGCATACAGGTCTTTCCTCTTCTCTGTGATGAAGTACCAGCCTTGCCCAGACTCAGTTTGGTGTATATCTAGCACAACATCAAAAAGAACTGGGTGCCCATCAGGTCTCCTAAAAGTCCTCAGTTACTAAATTGGGAAAGCACTAAGTACAAATAAGAGGAAAATGATGGATCTAAGGAACTATTCTTTTGACATTTATGTTAAAGGTTCTTCCAAAAACAGTTTATATCCAAGCAACTAGACTTACCAGTGCCCATAGCTTCCTAATCAAATTAGAAAGATTGAGTCATTAGGGTCAAGTGACCAGCCAGAAAAAGATTAAAGACAGTAATCAAGAAATCGAAACTAATTAGTACCTAAGCCTATTAAAATGGCTCAGAAATAAATTACTTTTACATGAATTTATGTCCAGAGGTCCAATTTTGAGCAGTAATAGGAGAAGTTTCAGAAATCGGTAGGTCGTAGTATTCCCAAGTTGAATAAAGTACACTGGATTTCACCAGGACACAGCAGAATATGGGGGGAGGGGGCACGACTCCAGATCAGCATTTGCAGTTGGATGACCAGGTTTTGAAGGATCAAGAGTCACAGGGCTTGAGTAGTTTTCCACAAACTTTGTAGTTAGCACTTTCGCATGAGAGCAAGGTATCTTTAAATAAGTAACTTCAAGAAATTTTACTCCAAAATATAAAAGCAATAAAATAATTGTTCACAGAAGTTTTGAGAGGTTAATGGGGAGAAACCTAGAGAACAAGTAATCTCCTCTCAATTTGTTGTAGTTATTGGAAAACTTAAGTCTGAGATTTTGGTTTATCTGAACACCCAGCAGCTAAGGTATCCTCTTGAGCTTTTTTAGTATGCAGAACTGGATGAGGTTCCACCAAATTTGTAGTCTTTACTGATGAAAATACTGCAAATGTACCCCTTCATCATTGCATTTCAGAATGTTTATACTTATTATCCGTTACAACCAAGAAATGGAGAGAAGCATGAAAATTAGAAGTTATGGAGAAGAGAGAAACATCATCCAGCTATTTTATATGTCAAGTTCAATTTTGATTTCACTTCAGATTTGGACTTGTTTTTATTATGAACTTGAATCCAAAGATTTATGCATTCACTATATATGTTATGCATGCACACGGAGCGTGTGTTTTTGGACACAACACTGCTAAGAACAGTAAAATGAAGCATGTGTTTCCAAAACTGAGGCTTTCTTCCTATCCAAGTCTCTATTGAAAGCTGTCGGTGTGTTTTAGGGAGCATGTCTTCTCACATCTCAGAATATCTTACTTCAAAGTACACTTACAGATTTTTCTCAGGGGAACAAGCAATAGAGGAAGAGCTCACAATATGAGCAACTCAATAATCAAGACTAATAATATACCAAGTATTTTTAATTTCAAAATTAAGTTTCATAATTATAGTTAAAAAAAACTTTTTACCCCTCCAGTTAGTCTACTCCATCCCTTTGCTTTATGACGTTTGACTGCAGCATCATCCTGGTTTGTACAAAGCTTGCTGTCCAATTCCATAATGCAAACATATCTACTAATACCTACTACCTTTTACAAGAAAGCCCACATCACATCTTCTTTTGACACAGCAAGAGGCTAACTCCTGTTATCAATAATGCTGCTTTTCTCTCCTTTCACCATAAAAAGTAAAAACAACATCCTTCTTACTGGAAGAGTGAAGGAGGTAAGATGCTCCAATTCATTGCACTAGCAGTGATTACTCCCAGTAAAGTTGTGCCAAGAGCATCATATGTAATTATGCCAACTCCCCTTTATGCTCAGGCCACCTTTTCTTCTTAACACTATTAAGGCAAGGATTTTTTTTTTTTTTTTAATTAAAATAAGGCTTTCCATTAAAATCAGTCTTAGGCTACCATGTTGCAACTCTGCAAACTCGCATATAGCTGAGCATAGATGGGATACTAGAACTGCAGTGCTCTGTCAGACTGCTATTTCAACTAAGTGAGCTTATATTCAAGAAGGAACCTACTTCTCATGGAAGGGTTTTTTTTTTATTTTATTTTCAATACGTATATTTGACACAGGACAAAATACACCTAACAAGACACTTTGGTAACCAGGAAGAGGAGAAGCAGTAGAACTTCCTCCTCCCTGCCCCAACCATGCTCTCCTCCTTTAGGAACAGTTAGGCAACAGGCACAGATTTTAGCTTTTAAGTGAATGAAGAACTTTCAAGTTTTTCTCCTTTCTCTCCTACTTACACAAAACCATACCATCCTTCATCTGCTCATTCAGCTCTTGCCTCAGCTCATTCACTAGTTGTCTATGTCTTCTTTATCTGTTCCTTCCCTCTACAAAATCACATTAACTCCTTCAGAGCTTGCGCTCCAGTGGTATCTCACACCCCTCCCTGATGGCCCTTCTCCAGTCATTCGCTTGCTCTGGAGCAAATGCCAGGTCTCAATACCAAAAGAATCACCTGGTGAACATTAAATCAGCTTAGACACTGAGAACGTTGTTTTTAACCATACCAGACTCTTCCAGCCATAAAAGTGCACAGGAAAGTGAACACCAGTGGAGGATTCTGTTCAAAATTTGCAGAGGATCACATCTGCATCATTGAATGAAGCAAGAGTACCACAAAGCTCGGTTTCCTTTGAGCAGAGACAGTGCTGCTGCAGGTTGGCAGGAGATGGCAGCTCCAGGCGGGGAGGTATGGTTGCACCCTGCTGGCTCCTCTGGCAGAGCAGGCGCCTCCATAGGTGCCTCTGTGTGCTGCCCTGGGTTGCACACAGGTCAATGGCTTTGATTACCAAGATGACATAAGACTTCTTCCAAATGGATTTCTGCAAGCCCATCATGAACCACACAGGACAGCATGCAGCTCTGCCTGACCTCTTATACACACACACACACACAAAAAAATTATAAAAATGGCATGCATAGCACATTTCTCAGTGTTAGGCAAGATAAGCAGCATGTCTGGCAGTAATTCAGTTTGAGCTTGTTATATTTCTAAATGTGTGCGTTTCTTGAGGTTTGGATACCAAATGTTGTGCTCTAATTATCAAAGGTTCCTGGCGTTCTCTAGCCCCTTCGAGATATTTTTGCTGGATGTATTTTTGGGCTCTTTGCAGTAGTAGCAGCTGCTCATAGTCACCTGGATGCATGCATCAGGGCAGGGCTTCTTAACACCATTTCAATCATTTGTACTGGAAAATTAGTATTAAGCAAACTCAAACTCTTTAGTTCTTCTTGCTTAAATTAAGCCTTCAGACATTCTGGTTTTAAGATATGCAAGTCAATTGGTTTTTACCATGGAAAGTGTTAATTTGGCTCCATTGTAAAACAAACCCATGCCTAACCAAAGAAAAAGTTCTATTAAAGTAGTCACAGCAAGTTTCCCAGATGAAGAAGAAAGTATGGTCCTTCATTTCCACTTCTATCATTAGTTACACATGTTGAATTTTATAAACATTTTTCCATGATCATGGACTATATGCTCTGGGAAAACAAACATCTGGGGGAGGGAGAGGAATTCGCTGAGGAACATTTCTCTAACAGTAGTTTTTTCATTCATTGATTTACAAGCTACTGATTTACAAGCTGTGAATGAGTAGTAGCCTTCAACAACAGGAAGCTGTGCCATTGAGAAACCCTATAGTGTCAGGTGGAGCCCAGAGACAAGCCTGTCTGCTTGCAGGGAAATTCACTCCAGGAGCCCCCTGTAATCAGAGCAGTTAACCAGAAGGAAATGTCTTCAGTACTCTTACATGGCCCTTAATCAGATACTGACAGGGTCCCTTTGATCAATGCATTTTCAAAATGAGGGTAACTGCAGTTTACCATACATCTGCACAGATTTCACAGCCAACTCCCAACGCACACAGTCAGAGGAATTACTCGGACTTCACCCTCTGCTCTCCTTTTCTTTTGTTGGCTTAGAAGACAGAGTCAAAGAGGCTTAGAAATTAGCAGCACTGAGTGCCATCGATGCTTAATAGCTTTGCTGGTCCCCTGAACGCAGCAGGGAGGCAGCTTTCACATATGTGTCTCATGGCATTTAGCAGCCTTGGGGATGGGGCAGCAGGAGAGAAGACAAGACTTGGTCAACAGCTTTTGAAGGGTCCAGGCTGACAGGCAGCCAAGGCTGGAAGGTCAGGCTAAAGTAGCCTCGCATACATTCACTGTGGTCTAAACAGTATTCTAGGGAAAGTATTACTTGAGATTAAGACCCTATACCCTTGAAAGCCACCTCAGAGTCAATTATTTTAATCAACTAATAGACTTCCAATATCTATTGCACGAAAACAACTCGGCTCAAACCGCAGTGCATAATGCAAAGTGTTACTGCTTTCGGTGTAAAAGCAGTAGGAAAGGGAGACAGTTAGCACTATTCTCTGTTTAATCATTACAGTGGCATTCTGCTACACAAGAGCAGACACACCCCAGGACTAGTCCCCCCTCCTCCCCTCATAACCATGAGAGTAATTTGGGAAACCTGAAAGGTTTGTCTGCTTTTTCTGCTTGAGGAGGGGGCCTCTGTTTCCCCACAAGCAGAAGACCAGAACAACAGATTCCACACATTACAGAGGGAAAAGACGGAAAGAACAGAACTGCTTTTCAGAGAGAGGGGAGGGGGGAAAAAAAAAAAAAAGAACAAGATCATTTTAGGTCCTATTCCATTAAAAGAATGTGCTGCAAGCATAGAGAACATCAAGCAAAATAAGAACATATTAATCAGGCAGTCATTCCCCATCCTCTTACATCACCTGGTTGTACCTTGGTACAGCGGGGGTCCAAAGCAGTGGGTGATCATACATAGCATATGCAGTGAACTGTGTAGCACATATGGTATATACATTGCAGGAACACAAGATAAAAGCTCACCTGCTGTTCTGTGGCTTTCTTAATAGAGTACCTATGTACCACGGGGTGAATTAAGAGTAGAGTAGCAGCTTTAACTCTAGATTTCCTCACTTGCGTGATAGAACACTTTTCTTGTTTAATTTAAGTACTTATTAAGTCACTGAGGAAATGAAGGAAATGAAAAATGTAATGTTAAGACAGAGTGTAATTTAAATGGAGCAAAGGAACCCTCTCAATTTTATGCAATCTTATTACATAGTAACGGACACCCCACACACAAAACAGGTATAGTAGACCTACTCTATACAGATGTATTCTGCAATACTCGTGAAGGCAATAACTGTATGCATAAAAACACAAGTGGCTTGAGAAGTTGAAGGAACACTAACGCTTTTTCACAAATGCAGCAAGGAGCAAGACGAGAACAAAACTAGCATTCAAATGCCCTGCAAGGCTGCACACCAACAATGAAGAGATGAAAACATTAAAATATCTGAAAAGAATGGTGTTTCATGTTGAGTTTGATATTGCACCCGTATGCAATATATATACATATTTCATTAGTCCTATCATTAGTTTGAATAACAGCAGCACCCAGAAAACTTGCAGTGTTTTGTGACTGAGATCCCACCTTGGGCAACCCTTACTCCTTTGGCTATAGAAGGAGACAGATGAACTATTTTCTAAACTCTGGCCCAAAAAAATTAGGCGGGATGAATCTGTGGTGTAATATTTTTATTAAAAAATAAACAATAGCTCTGCTTCTTTATCTGGACCAGATGTGAAACTGGAGATTCTATCGGTTCTCATTTTTGGTATTTTCCTGAAAGAAAACACTTTGCCTGGACTTCCCCTGCCTTCCACCACCATCTACTACACAAGGCGTATCATATGATCTTAGTTTTCTAAGAAATATATTTCAGATTTTCCTTCATGCGTAGCTGACTTATCACTGATCCACATGATGTTGCCTGTAGTAAGAATGACCTGCTGAGTAACTGTTTCTCTCTTTAAAGAAAATTTTGCTATTCATCTATTGTAACTTTAATATAAAAATTCTGAATTTTCCACTTTCATGAATTATTCCATAATAGCTGAAGAAAACCAAATGTATGTAGGACCAATCGTCTATTAACATTTTCTATGCCTTAGTAAAGCATTTTTATTCTCGTTGTCAAGCATCATAGCCAGAAAATAGTTTTATGAGCTATTGTAAGACACAAAGTAATCCTGTCCTTAAATCTGTATGTATTTTATATGCTCTCATTCATCCATATATTCCCTCTGCTTATGAAAAAAGAATGAAGAAATGATAGAACGGGATAAAGAGATTCAGCAGATGCTTAAGAAGGCTGGTTTATTGATAAGCGACCAAAGAAGCGTAATACAGCACCAGGAAGTCGTATCTTATGACTTCGCATTGATTCATAGGAGTTCCTATCCCTTGTGGTTTAAGAGACCAGCTTTTGGAAGCGAAGCTCCGATTTCCTCAGCCTCTCCCCCTCGCCTCCCTGTTAAATTCTCAAAGCACTGCGGGGCCACAGTGCATGCTTGGCCACCAGCAGAGGAGCAGAGCCAGACAGCCAGGGCGTCCAGCACAGAGTCCAACACCAACCTGCAGTGAGTGCACTTATGGGACTGAGCAGTGCTCAGCAGAACAAAGACGTTACCAGGTGGCGGGCAGGAACAATAAACAACCAGAGCTTCCACCCATTGCAAGACTCTCTTGCATCAGTATTCTTATTCCTGATCTTATGTTAAGTGCTTCCTTAGCATGAAAAAAAATAGAGAAATAAAGCTTTTCATTTTCTCCCCCGAGTTCTCTAGTTATCCCTTTCAGTAAAGTGTGCCCCTTGGTCTTACCACAATGCCTTTTGTCTTCCTATCTGCAGAACAGGCAGGAGCTTCAAGGATGCATGACCATTTCAAGGAGAAGCAAGACACAAGCAAGCTTACACCAGGAGACAGACACCATTCCTCCCTACGTCCATTACATAATCTTTTACTTTGTTTCAGCAAAAAACCTTATGCAGCATGGAGGAAATCAACCCAGAAGATGGAGAGGGAAGCTTTTATTCAAGTGTTTAAACAGTTGGGTTCCTCCCTGTTAGCCAAGCACAGCTGATGTAAATTGAAGCAAACAGAACATTAATGAACCCCAGTATGGCTTCAGCAAGGTTGGTTAAGGCTAGGGCTTTGTGCCTGTCCTGAGGAGACAGAAAAGCATGGAAGTGGAAATCCTTTCTAGCTGTTGTGTGACAGAAGTCAGATGTTAGGACACTGTTGTCCTCATGGATGTTTATACATATACATTTTTAAAGCAAAAACATCAGCAAGTGAAACAACAGTGTAAGCCTAAATACAAGAGCAACCTTGTGCACTAGCCCCTAGATTGAAAGCAGATGTAGGACTTTGTAATTAGGCCTGATTCAAGCTGCCTGAAGTGCATAAAAGCAGTTGTTTTGGAAATGAAGGGAGGGACCAGGGTAACATAAACACAATTTGTCTTTTTGCTGCACATGGCAACAGATTAAAGCAAATGCAAGCAAATTAATCACAGGGCAAAAAAATCTTCAGGGAGGGCACTTACACACTGTCATCCTTCAAAAATGAAATGTTTAAACGTTACCGTTTCAGAGCTAGTATTCTAATTATTCAGATCTGCAACCTGATCGAAAAGCTGAACTATTTGAGGAAGTTCTCTATTTATTGAATACATGCCTCTAAAAAGCATAATTGCAGTGACTGTGAATTCACCCAGAAAAGGTTAACTGATAGTTGCTTGATCTGGTCAGTGGGATACCTGCTTTGCAGGATTTGGATCAAGACCTTGTACTTGGAAGAGACTGAATGCTAACAAAAGCTTTTCCAGGTAAATGACACCAATACAAAATGATGCTTTGAAGAAGGCACTGTAATTGTACTGCATCATTTCAAAGTTTGCTGGTTTTTGCTTTACAGACAATTGAAACACTTCCCACTCTTTCCCAGAGAAGATAAGTTTGACTGCAGTATACAGAATTCATAGGTTGCTCTGATATCCTTTCAAGGTGAATTGGATCCTCTGGTGTTGGATCTAGTTATTAAGACTCCTCTGACATCCCCACCTGAATGTGAAATTCCTTTGTTTTTATCTCACTGCAGCCTACTAGATGCTGTCAATCACACACAGCACACAAACATTATTAAACTTAATGAAAATGTTCCATTAAACACTGAAGTCAAGTGGGATAACAATCCATGACTTACAGTACTATCACACGGATGAAAAATCCAGTTTGAGAAATAAGATCTGATGTTTATTAACCACCTGTAGCTATGCTGCAGACATCAGTATTATAAACATTCACTATTCTTAATCTTTGCTATTCTCACATAACTGAAAATGTTGCTGTTACACTGAAGCAGAGTTTTAGTAATTCTGAGAGCTGCAACCCCATAAAAGGCCCACGCTCCTCTAAGATTAAACATATGCATTCCCGCCATACCTGCTTTCATAACAGCACTGTTATGCCTTTGTCTCACATTCCACCCTTACTCAGTATATGAAAAATCAGGCTAGAATAACGCATGTCTATTGTTCAGAAGAAGCTGGGAAGACAATGCCGCATTATGCATCCACTACATATGCAAGTACAATATTGCAGGTTTCTACACCCAGGGCCAATTAGGAAGGCAGGAGGGTCTTCAAGCCCCCTCAGTGTAGCACCATTCTGCCACCACAGTCCAGCTCCACAGTTTGTCAGCAGTTTTTTGTGTAACCCCAAGGAAGTCAGAGGTATATTTACTTTAAGAGGATTGCCCTAATATGCCTTGCAAGAAGTTTAAACACCAGCCTTTCATTTTTCAAACAGTGGCAAGTACATATAAGTACCTAATAGTAAGTAAAATTTAGACTCCCTGACCCTGTGCTCAGAGTACACGTACAAAAAAAATGCAGCTAGAAATGCTCCCTCTTGCCCCCCATGCAAAATTTCATTACTTTTGTCTTGAATTTAGCTGCTTCAGAACATGAACCACATGTCCTTATCTGGGTGTACAGTGTTTTTTCTGGAGGGGACTCCTTGACAAAAGCCTCCAAGAACAAGGCAATACAAGCATTCCTGGTTTGTGCCACACAAGCTGCTATCAGTGTCCTGCACCAGGAAACTACACAGGGATTCCTGCTGTGGCCACAGATGCCAAGAACGTAGATAGAATAGAGAAAGGCTGAAGAACCCCATATCTAAAACTAGCTTTCTTGTAGAATCACTTTTTTTTTCTTCTTTTTTTTTTTGCGCTGAATATTGTGGGTTTTTTTTATAGTATCAGACTGAAAGGAAGTGCATAAAAGCACTTGCATCACTGCAGAGCAGTAGAATGAATTTATGCCTTTGGTTGCTACATTTAAGACACATTAACATCAGATTGTTGCCCTGCAAAGGGAGACGTGATATAAATTTCAGAGATGTTAAAAACGTAACATGTTCCATATCAACAAAAAGGAAAACATCACAATGGCTTCAGTGCAATTCCTTTAGAATTTTAAAACAGGATAATGAGCTAAATATCTTTCGCATTTCAGATAATTAAAGTCTTAAATGCACTTTAAAACATCAGTGACTGCTGTAGTTTTAGCCTTAATATTGTGGTAAAGCCTATGCAAGTAAGAAGAAACTTTGCAAAAGGAGAAAGAGCTGG
>VXAL01009320.1:238922-293125 GCA_013399475.1 Chauna torquata
GGGGGGAAGGTGTTTGTAGTTTGCTTTTAGTTTCTCACTGCTCTAGTCTGCTAGTGATAGTAATAAATTATGTTAGTCTCCCTATGTTGAGTCTGTTTTGCCAGTGACGATAATTAGTGAGTAACCTGCTTGTCCTTATCTCAACCCTTGAGCCCTTGTCCGTCATATTTTCTCCCCGTTTCTTTGAGGAGGGGGAGTGAGAAAGCGGTTGTGGTGGAGGTCGGCTGTTTAGCTGGATAAACCATCACACCCCCCAAAAAAGTCTCTAACAACTCACAGAAAGAAAACTTCTAATTCAACAAAAGACTTCCAACTACTAGGCAGCTGCAGAGTATGCCGAGACCATCACTCTCCATGCTGAAGACAGTATCAGTGCCTCTAATCCCTCACACATCCCTAAGCATAAGCCTCTCCCCACCCCCATATACATCTTTGATTTAGGAAACATCTTCGCAGTATGTTAGCCCAGCACCTACCTGCCCGGGAGAGGGTGGGAAGAGGAAACCTGGAGGGGAAGGAGGGAATGCACTTTGATTTCCAACAAAGCAAGTAGTATGTTACAGGAGATTTTACCAATTTTTTAAAAAAAGACTAGTTATAAAATGACAAGCCATCATACCTGTAAGCCTTCAGGATTAAAAGGTATTTCATTAAAGCAGAAACAATCAGGTCTAGCTAAAATGAAGATATTCAGGCATATCTCATTCAGGGCTCACATATACACAGCAAGTTTAACACAAGCAGATTTAAATCTCCCCAGCAGTTCAAGAAGAGAAACACTACAAGGATTGAGCATATATTTGTCAGTGAAACAGAGGAGGGATGAGAGAGCCAGAATAACCGGTGGTTTCTTGCAACCTTCCTGAAGCCATGGGGATGGCAAGCAGGTCCCCAGCTTGGTGTCCCCCTGCCCACACCAGCTGCAGGCAGGGAAGGGACCCTAAAGCAGCTGGGGACAGAGGGGTAACAAGAGCAGAGGGAGCTCACGTTCAGCAAAAGGAGGGAGGAAACAGAAGGGAGAGGCTGCCTTCTGCATTGCTTCATATTTAAGCCAAACATGGAGTCACCACCACAAACCCAGAACATGATTTTATAAGCATTCACATAGAATAGCGCAAGGCTTATTCTAGGAGCACAAGAGTTCTCCAAGTACCTTGACCAGAGCCTAGGCAAGGTAGCATAGGGAAAATCCTCAGTATTTTTAGGTCCATCCACCAAAGCCCCAGTTTCTAACAGCCATAGCACTTACTGACATTAGAGCCCATGAGGAGGCTCAGTCAACCCAAGCTTTAAAAGGCATCCGCCTAGACTTTTTCCTTCCAACAAGCATGCCAAACACAGAAACAAGGCTTTCGCTCTCCCACACTAGATGCTACTAAAACATAAGCTACAATTTTTTTTGTTTTTTTTTTTTGCATATACCTACATGCAGCAGTCAGAGCTGGACAAACCTGAGCGAACAAACCTGTTAACAAGCCAGCTGCCTGCCCAGACAGGAGGGGCCCCACAAGGGCAGGGGTGCAACGGAGGGCTGCTACCACTCCTGGTTTGAATTCAGCAGCTTCTAGATTCTTCTCAAGATGCAAAGAAGCCACTGCACAGCCCTACACCACCCCACGGCAAGGGTGGGTGCAGCCCAGCCCCAGCCTCGCAGGGCCAGGCACCCTCACCCAGGAGCTCCCCACAGGAACCAGCTCCCCCCATTTCCCAGGGACTCCCAGATCACCCATGGCACGGCAGCCACGCCAGTAAAGCCTCCTCTCAGCTGCCACATCACAGGCTTTTAAAGCAACTTTTAACCTACAACAACCTACACACCACCCATACCCTCTGCCACCAGACATTTTTCAGTTCACCCCACATTTGGGGGTGCAAACAAGGACGGTATTAAGGGTTATTTTACCTTTTGCCAGCCAGCTCAGATGAGGCCCCAGGAACTCATAGTGTGCTTGAGTATCGGTGACTGCCAGGTATGTTTGCTACCACGTTGCTTTAAATATGCACAGCTGTGACCAGGGAACCTCCATTTACACCCGTGCAAAGAAGCTGCCTTCAGATTATGTAGTATTTTAAACAGGTGCTGAGAACTATACATGATAAAAGGCTGTAAAAAATGGGCCCATTAACACCAGGTGTTCATTCTTTCTTTTTCTTTCTTTCCTTCTTTCCTTTTCTTTCCTTCTTTCCTTTTCTTTCTTTCTTTCTACTGTTTTTAATTGGTTCTGCAGGATAGAAAGTTAGAGTAACCTATTAATACCAATATAAGTCTTTCCCTGAGTAAACATTTGGACTGGATTTACTTTTATCCAGATCTGTCCCCTGTGTAACACTGTGGGAGACAATTGAGTTACAACATGGGAAAATGTATGCTTTTATATCTAAGTGAAAGCTCTCTTTATTATTCACTGCAGATGGATGCAGGTGTAGGTAGTGGCTACTGATACCATTTAAAAGCCCAGCTACACAGCTTTCCCTAAAGATAGGCAGATGCTAAAAGGAAAAGGTTGAAGTTGTACAGGTCAAATGTTAAGCTCGTATCTCATAACATCAAAAACAGAGGTTCCAGTGACAGTAGGGCAAATTTCTGGTTACTTGGGTCTGTGGAGTTGCTCCCTTATGACCACACAGTCCATGACAAGTGACTCCTGAGCAGTTTATGCACCAGGGAATATCCATCTAGATGTTTTGGAGATGTGTTTTGGGCCCCTGGGCGTGCGATGTATTTCTCTCTCGCGTGTCAGTACATGAAACCACCCCTTCTGTATCAGATGATCATTTCCTAAGCATTTTCGGGAAAGAGGAAAATCCCTTAACCGCCTTGGAATAAATCTGCAAGGCATTAGGCATCTCAAGGGGACATGAGGCTCCAGCTGTGCCAGGTTGGAAGGCAGAGCTCCTTCCAGGCACAGATAAGCAAGAAAATGGACAGACATCTTTTTACCTAAGCCAGAAGAAGCAAGATACAAACAGAATACATTCTGATCATCTTTTGTTTTTGTTTGGCTGCAGCCCAGTTGTTTTTATTTGATATAATTTGGGTGGTTTTTTTCTTTTTTTTTTTTCCAGTCTCATCAGTTAACAGGAATTAAACCAAAGGGAAGGTCCCATGCATTTGATCAACCCACCCACGCAGTTTTGTAAACATCCAGTGAATGTACATGTGGTATCACTCAGTTAATAAATAGAAGCTCATGCTTTCACCATCCTTGTCACTGTGCAGTGTCCAGAAAGGCAGTGTAGTGCACCAGCTCTGAACAGGAAAGAAACAGGATGCTGTTTTTTGCTGAAAAACTGCACCTAATGTAGAATTGGAGTTCAAGAGAGCAGAGATTAGAAATAACGATCTCATGACATCTTCGGAAACACCTCTGCAAATATGTGCGTGCTTAGGTTGATGCCGCAGCGTCACTGATATACTTCCACCTCTCTGTTTCAGAAGCCACTTTCCATCCCAGAGCAACCATGCTGTAAAGGAGTCATGTCCCCTTTGTCTGCAAAATCCTGAAGAACAAAGGAGCTCAAGGCTATACGGGAGAAGTTTTGTCTCTGCTTAGGTCTTATACTGCTTGCAGCTCATGAGGTTGCTTTTGAGTGCTCCCTATGACACCTAGCTAAAAACATTGTTTTTGCTGTGTTTGTTAGCTGAAATGTTAATGACCTCTCTAAACATATCGTCCGTCTGCTGGTTGCACCCGCACTGCTCAATGCATCGGGCCTCATGAGCGAAGAAGAAAATGGTGGAACTCCTGACTCGCTAGTACAGATCTACTCACTTTCTTCCGGTTCCCAGCTCCCACAGTGCAGGGCATAGACGATCACATGGGTACAGATCAAGATTAAGCACAGTATATTGCACTGGATAGATCTTAAAGAGCTGGTGCTCTCTGTACTTTCCTGTCCCACCACTTTGCAGGTGTATGGTTTTCAGCAGGATTGCTTGCAATGCTCTGAACAAAACACCTTCTCATTAGAAAATGCTGATTTGCAGAAATTCAAATATGCTATGTAAACCAAAAAAAAAAAAAAAAAAGAAAGAAAAATTTCTCCCCAAAGTAACCTGATAAGCAGCTGATAAGTTTACAGATGTCCCAACCTCAGAGCTTCTACACTGTGAGGACTGCCTCAGAGCTAAAAGCTAGGGAATTGAGGGAACATGGGAAGTTGTATAAACTCCAGCTATGCAGCTGGCTTGAGCCTGGGCTCCTAGAAATTCCCAGTTTCCTACCAGGTGGGCATGGATGCCTGTGCTCTCCTCCTTGGGGCATCTAGGGGTCCTGCACAGTGGCATCCCAGTAGGGCTTTTGTAGTCCTTAGCAGGGCTGGAAATTCCAGTTTTCTGGCGTCCTCACCATTTTCTGCCCATGGAGCAGAAATTCCCTGAGGCCTTGAGAATCAAGATCGCCCAAAAAATCCTCCAGAGCTGATCTGGAAAACACTGTGGAATCCACAGCCAGATGTGCTCTTTTGTTCGAAAAACAAGAAAGAGAGGGAGGGAGAGTGAGATAAATGGTTTTAAAAACTCCATACAAACTGAACAGAGAATAAATGTTTTCATTTCTGACATTTGTCCATGTTTAACATCACCTCTCTGCAGGAAATAGACACTAACTCATATTTATTTTCTGATCTGGTTCTTCCAGAGATCAGTTTGTTCCGACCCTCCGGGCTCTGAGCTCTGTCCAAGCCATAGGAGCTGTTGCCCACATTGTCTGTCATCCCTCTCTGAGCCCCAGTGATGGACCCAAATGGTCAGCACCCACAAGGTCACTGGTTTGGGAGCAAAGCTCCTCTGTGATGAACCCCAAAGTTAATTTCCTACCAGCCGTAAACATGCACGCCAGCTTTCTCACTGCTGTTCCTTCACAACCCATCCACTTCCGCTGAGGACATGTGTTTGCAATGAATCTATTAGCCCACTAGCAGAGGTGTCACATTATGGTGGTGGCTCCTGCAGACCCCTGGCGGTTGGACATGTGGTAGGCAGGCCCCCAGCTGGGCTTTTTCCTCCTTTGAGGGTGGTGCCTGGCCTTTTGGCTTTAGCAGCACCCTCAGCGAGGGGAATGAGCCCTCCCACCACGTGTCCTGCAGTGCCCCGGGCATCTCTTGGCTCTGGCCTGCCCCAAAGGACTTCTGCTCTGCACCCATGGCTGTGAGACGCGGGGCCCCCTCCTGACAAAACAACAACTTAAATGTGTCTGAATGGCAAGTTTCAGGCTTTGGAGATGCTGTCGGCCCTAATTTTCACAGGTTTTGAGCTGCTGCTTTAACTTGAGCTGTCTAAAATGGCGGTAAACAATCACATGTTAAAAATATTAATGTGTATTTGAGTTGCAAGTGATGCATATTGATGGCATTCAATGTATCAGATTTTCTCTGCTGGTAAGTGCCAGAGAGGGTATTATGGACTTTGTAAGGCTATATCCACTATAGAGATCAAAAAAAAAAAAAAAAAGAAGAACAAGAAAACAAACACATCCCGTATTTTGAACTCCCTGGGTTGCCATTATGATGTCTAAATTATCATTAAAATCTACTTTCAGTTCCCAGATGCAGGCAGAGGCATTTCTGTTAAAATGGGACAACCAGACTGACTCAAACTTTCAATTTTTCTGTTGTTTTCAGGATTATTATTATTTTGACAGAAGTCTTTTTTTTTTCAATGCAAATGTCTAAAGTTCAGAGAAAAGGGTAGTATCTGCAGCGCAGGCTGGAGGAATTACCCTATGAAGAGATGTGGGCTAAGCCAGGCGAGGGGACTGAGCTAAGTGCTAGGGGAGGGCAGCAAGGTACAAGTCCCAGCATTACAGAGCTGTAACGAGACGATAACAGGGACTGTAACTACCCAGTTTGAAAGATGATGTCTCAGTGGAGGGCTACAAGTAGATACAAGCCAACCACTCTTCCAAATATAGGCCATGCAATGCTACCGTGGGCCTCGGGGGTTTGCCATATTCTCTGCCCCTGGTCTTCAGCTGTCTCATGCCACATGCACCATCACCACAGTGCTAAGAGCTGGCGAAAACAGTCTTGTCCAAAGCAGGTTTCAGAATCAGATATGCCAGAGCCTACATTTCACCTACCATGAGACCTGAGATTTGGAAAATACTGCTAGCACAGAACCTGCCCCTGCCTCTTTTCTTTTTTTTTTTTTTTAACATTGTCCCTTTTCCTGTCACCACTGTGAGTCATAATAAAAATAAGCTAGATTATGAGTACATGGAGAGAGTGAGCTAAAGCTTTAACTACTATGATCTCCCTCAGTTAATTCAAGAAAAAAAAGGTTGTGGGGAATGGGGAGGTGGAAAGTCTTTTCGTGAGCCACAGCAGTCCTCCTTCAAGCTCCTGGTCAACATTGATACAAACTGTAATGACACAGGTCCTCATGAGGCTACATTAAATATTCTTCAACAGGATGTTCTTTAAACACAAAGTCAGCAAAAAGCAATGCACTCAGTAAACAGTATAAAAATACAGTGTTTTGCCAGTACCTGAAGAAATGTGTGTGAAATTTTTAGAGCTGCAAACACATTCATTTCCACTTACAGAGCAAAAACTTGCCAACAAAATCAAGTTGATTGATTTCATTTTATATTAAGTCTTCCAGGCCTGCTACAGCAATAGTCTCCATTTAAAATCTATTGTAATTTCATTTATTAAACATTAAAAAAATCATACAAGCAGATGCCATACTCCTAAATTTCTTGAAGCTGCAATTGACTTGTAATAAAATCCCCCTGTGCATTACAAAACAGGGCTGTCAAGTCGTAACAGCTCTATTACAGCTTCTGCTTCAGTTTCTGCTAGTCTTTGTACAGACTGCCAAAATTTTCACCTACCCAAGGGAAGTTATATTCAACAACAGAGGAGAGGAAATTGTGCTCAAATGAGTTGTTCTCTTACTGAACAGATTGCACAGGTTGTTCTCTCGTTACTAAAATTGTGAGGGTGGAGGACTGAGAGAAGGCAAGAAAAAAGCTACGGACTGATGAGCAGCAGGAGAGCAATGTGCAATTTTGGTTTTTGCCCACTTTGCGACTCTAATACTTTGTCAGTATTTTGCAATAATAACCCCACAAGGCAGAACAGCCCAGTGGCAGAGGGACTGTATTGGGTGGGAATCAGCCGTGATTCAGACATAACATTAATGACCACCTGAGACACTTTCAGCAGGTCTTATCGTCTGTCTGTGCCCAGCATACCAGGAAAACAGGAAGGATGATATTTGTCTTTTATTCTGAGGACTTTTCAAAAGTTTGGGTGGGATGTGCAGTGCAACTATGGGTGAATCAGGCAGTCTGAAGCTGGAAAGACCCTGAGAAGCTTTCTGCCTCGGACCATGCTTCAGCTACACTAAGTGATTTCTGAGATCCCATTCTATCACTTCCTTGAAAGACTTTACTGACAGAGGCTTCATAACTGCTTTTGCTGAGGATTTTATAGAATAGTTAGTGTCTGAGTAAAAAGTCCTGAATTATTCAACAGCTACACCCATCACTATATTTGTCTTCCCATTTGTTGTGATTTAATGGAAACATTCGCACCTTCCCTATAAGGCTGACCTAAGGCATGTTGAGAACTTTGAACAGAAGGAAAACAATATCCACTTAAATTAAAAAGTAAGTAGGTCTGAGATGTTCAAAATGCCATGAATAAACAATGATAACCAAAGCTGTTGAGGTGTTTAGCAAAGACTGTGCTACTACTTTGGTTCTCCTCTGGTGCCAAGGCACAATAACCAGCACACAAGGAGAATGAAGTCTCACAGGCTTCAAATTATGAGCATATTCATTAATAAAGCATTTTACCACTGCTCACTATTTTGCGTTGCCAAAACTGACAGTGCCCCAGTGAGGACTGGAGATTTGTTGGGCCAGGTGCTGGTAACCCACAGGAAATCCTGACACCGGGCTTCCGATTTTACAGCCTGAATGAAATCCCTTCCCTCCCCGCCACCCCCATGCAGCTGCTGCTTTGGACCCTTGATCCCTCCCCTCCCCACGGCAGAGCAAAGCCTTCCTGCTGCCGGGAAGCTGGCCGGGAAATCCCAGCCCCAACAGCAAAGCCAGGGCCTTTGGACAGACCCCCTGAGGCCACGGCACCGTGGTGCATGAAGCCATGTGATGTGGGACTCACCATCACCTACTGGGAGCCCGCACCTTCAGCTGAGCAGACCTGATGGCACGAGGTGGCGCAGCTGACCCGGGAAGCTCAAGATGAAAGAAAAGCCACCCTAAAATTAAGCGTTTCTTTTTTTTTTTTCCTCTGAGGGTTGGATAAAGTGTGCAGGGTCTAAAAAGAAAAATATGTGCACATTACTCTAAGCTTATAATGGTAGCAATGTCTCACGGGTGCTTCTCCGAGTCACAGTTGGACTTTAACAATATGCAGAACCCACTTTTAAGACATCTCATTCTACTTTCTCACAAATGCAAATTGCTAGGCAATTATTGCAAAGCTGGAAATGCCGCAACCCTTATATGACACAAGAGTCGACATATTTTTCTTCCAAGAATCTCACACACTCTATGCTCTGCAAAGAGATTTATAATGCACCGTTCCCGCTGCACATGCAAGACCCTGCAGAACATCTCTGGAGAGAGCGGTAACTTTAGCTCGGTGTCCACACTCGGCTAAGGCTAAATGAAGGAAACAGAAATGCTTCCCCCGAGCCCTCTACTTCTGCCTCTGATTTTACCGAGCTTGGTATTTCAGGTACTCAACCAGACTTTTTTTTTTTTTTTTCTTTTTCTCCTCACTCTCCCATTGGAAAATTAATCAGTTCTTCACAAACTGTAGGTGAAATTTCTGACAACTCTCCTGAGCTCTGTTGGATTTTTTTGGTCTGGAAGATATAGTTTTTCTCCATATAGCAGTGGCAATTTCTTCCTCAAGAAAAAGTGCTAACATTCAGCCTAAAACACTAGGTGTATTTCACACATCTGTTGATCCAAGCCCACGCCATTTTCATTGGGTAAATATTTTTTTTAAAGTGTAGTCTCAGTATCACAGTAACACAGACTACTTACACTTGGACATCCCTATCACAGCAAATTCCATGTGTTTTGGTGTGACAAGAACACTTGCTTGAAAAAAAAAGTCATGTCTGTTGATAAAATGATACAAGACAAGTGATCCGTTTTGAAAGTTTCCTTTTGGGCAAGCTGCTAAGACATTTGTGACCATCAATTCACTTGGATCTACTGTATGAACACCAAGGACATGGACTAGGAGAGTGTCTGATCTGGATCTGATTGCTTCAGTAAGTTCAGAAAGAAAATTTTCAACTTGCCTTTTTTTTTTTTTTTACACTAGTTTCTAACAAGGTAGAAAATGTCATTCTGTTTTGATTTGAGCAATATCTTTTCTTGTGGAGCAGTATCTGCTATGACCCACAAGATCTTTTGCTTTTGAGTGTTGAAGTATTTCAACCGTAATTTTACTGCTCCCCTAGCAGGCACTTAGCAACAAAAGAATATAGCCAAAATCATTATATGATCTCATTAGGAGGCCATATAACAGCTAGCAATTGCCTATACTAAACTCAAAGATTTGGGCCAGGAAAGGAATACTGGGAGAGAGGTTCTTATAAAAAAGTACCCAACAGACACCAGTGAAAACTGTCATGTCATTGAAGCATGTAAATCAGGGGAAAAGAGGGGATTCCTTTGCTCTTGCACTTACCATAATTAAAAACAGGCAAGATACATACAATCAGACAGTTTTTGCAGCTTGGTCCAAAAGGCACTTCAGCCTAAGAGTACTTCAAAAACAAACAGCACGAAGTATCATAGCAGCCAAAGAAACTAAGCTGAAGAACCACTTGCATCCCTAACATTCATATACTTTATAACCAAAAAAGCACAGCTGAGTTAACTGAGCCCAGGCTGCTTATCATAGACCTAGCTCACCGTTTAGCACCAGCAACTTTGTCTTACTAAGCACTAATAGCAGGGAGGACCTGGTTAGCATGTGGGTGCCATTAAATACCTTTTTTTTTTTTCTTTTTCTTTAAGTACAAATGCATACTTTAAGCAGCAGTTGTGTAGCAGACAATATATGGAATAGAAACCACATGAGAAGGGTGAAAAGAAGCTGTAGTTTTGTATGTGAAGGCCAGAGAAGGTCTGTGACCTTTTTAGCCCTGTGCTTCAGGGTGTCATCCTTCTGCCTAGGGAAGGTACTGCTTACCCAGACTGCATAAGCACCAGAAAGGTTATAAAGCCATGTTACAGGGCACACTGGTTGGCTGGCAGCAGAGACAGAGGTTTACTTTGATTTAACCTCTCTTTTATTTTATATTATTTTATATTTTATGTCTGTTTAAAGGAATCTAATTATTTCTTTGGCTTTGTTGTGGTTCTCTATATAGTCCATGGTGAGGAGGTGTTCACATACACATTTACTGTCCCTTCGTTATACTTGTTTTTACAACAAAATATGGAACCTATATGAAGAGGATAGCTTATAGATGAGGTAGATGCAAAAAGGGGCAGAAAAAAAATTCCTCTGTGGGCCAACTCCTTCTCTTCCCCAAAGCCCACATGCACAATGACAGAACGAAAGGTGGGAATGAAGAGAAAGAAGAATGAAACAAGTAATGACAGAAGAGAAGAAATGCAACCAAGAAAACATCTATATCGAAACCTCAGAAAGAGAATTTATTTGTTCATATTGTTTCCCATATCCATTTGGCTTCCCTGGCAGGTAGCCCAGTGCTCCATCAGTTAGAGGAAAGGAAGTTACAGTATCACATTGTTGTAGGGATTGAATTTTATTGCTTTGCTATTACAATTAGGCAAGTATTAACTCAGTTAATGAGGCATAACTTTTTTTAAAAAGTATATACAACTGGGGATTATGGATTAGTCCTCCACTAAGGCCCCAAACAAAACTTTATGAGAGCAAAGGAAAGAGATTAAAAATAGTAAAATTCTAAAAGGTGATGCAACTTTAAAGGGGATTACTAAAAGCAGGGAATCATTAGTGTTGATTAGCTGACAACCAGCCTGAGGGGAGGCTGCATGCTTTTGCAGTGACCAAACCTGCTAGCAAATATCCAGCTAGCCATGCAAAAAGCCACCCAGATACCAAACGAGACAGGGAGAACAACTAGGAGCCCTACTTTACTGGCCTGTGTGCAGGATACTTGTTTAGCATCCTGATTTTGAGATCACAAGGTACTACCCCTCCCAGTAACCTGGATTTTTTATTTTTTATTTTTTATTTTTTGCTTTTGTTTTGTCTTAAGCATCATCTACTCTTACTAAAATGATACCATTCTCTAACTAAAATTATTATTCTACCACTCTAAATCCTAAGTGGGAGAAATGTCTACACTGAACATGATTTATGGGGAAAACATTCCAGGCAAATTTAAATGTCTGGTGGGAATCCACATAGTTAAACTTACATGGCAAGAGATCAGGAATGGAAAGCACAGCGAGGCAGGCAACTAACAGGGCAACTTTTGAAATATTGCTTTGGTCATCTCCTAGCCTGATTTTTGGGTTCTCTGGCTGGTTGGGCTGTAAGCCATGGTGGATGGGGGCCTCCATGGGGCTCGTGCCAGCACAGAGAGGAGGGGGGATGGGACCATGCCTGGTGGGCACGGAGGGGTATGGAGGCACCAAGAGAAGTCTGTAGGAGGAAGGGGCACTTTGACATGTGAAACGTTTGTGGTTTGAGCCTACATTTGGGGCCTGCTGAACTGTGTGAGGGAAGACAGGAGCTCTGAGAGTAATGAGAGGACTAAGTGATGGGAGAGAGCCACCCTGTGAAATTGCTTCAAGCTGGAAACTACACCCAAGGACTTGCTCCTGCTGCAAAGCAGGGGGGACAGGAAAATTGGTGTCGGAGATGCTTACTCAAATCCCCGACCAGAGTATGGCACAAAGGTACCAGACCTCCATTTTCCTTTTTTTTTTTTTTTTCTTTTTTATTCATTCAGACAAATTGTTTTTAGCATATGGATGTTTTTCCTGGCTTCATTTCAGCTCAGTGCCTTAAAACTAAATGTTATATTCCATGCTGTCAGTGAGACTAAATGCTTGGTTTTTGTCCTTACGGGCTTTACGCCAGGAAGAGAAATTGAGGCAAACGGGGTGAGCTGGCCTAGGGCCGGTGCAGTGTTTTGGGGTGAAGACCCTGGTACTCCCAAGATGGATGTTGTTTTGGCTGTACTGTTGGAGATGCAGTGCCTTCACCACAGACATGGCTGCTCAGCAGGTCAGAGGCACATGATCTTCGATAATTGAGGGGCAGTCTCAACATACATCTACAGCACAGTTTCTCCTGGGAATGACGTGTGAAATTTATTAAAGGAGCAACCCACAGGCACTTTACGTGCACAGGACAATGACGCTTATGGGTGCCTGAGACCTCATGAATGGTGCTTTACACCAAGATGTGCTTTACTGCTGCTGAAATGGTAATTTTGGCTATATTTCGTGGCTTAGTAATGAATCATACAAGCTCAAAATCTGCTTCCTTAAATCCCCAAATACTAAGAATGTTTCACAAAGCTCTGGTTATTTCATACTGTCTTGCATATGTACACTTTTGGAAGGGTTAGAAGCCCTCCTCAGTATTAATTACAAATCCATTGTGGGTAAACTCAAATGGGTCACTTTACTAAAGAGATTTAGAAGTTGAGCTTTCTAATAATGTTAGGATAAACTGGATGGAAGAGGAGTGGAGATAAAAGATATTTTCCCCTTTGTGTCAGTAGCAGCAGAATGAATTAACAGATTTCTAATGATCCCAGACAGTGGATCTCAACCACTTTCACAGGATGCTTGACTTTATCATCCAGCCTCAAAGTCATACAGCAGTGATGAACCTCACTTGTTCAGCCTAATTAAAAACAAATAATGAAATTTGTTAATCAGCCATATGTTACTACATATATCTTTAATGGTGACTCAGTTCCTTGCTTGCAAAAGTTCAAGACATGAGCTGAAATCCTGGGCACTCAGTAAAAGCATTTGCCCATATATATTTTACTTTTATTTTAGAATTAGGAATCCTCAGAGTCAGAACAAGTGATTGATGCTTTCAGGTTTTCAGGGTCTGTGAGATTTACTATAGCAAACTTGAAGAACTAGTTGAAGGGTAGCCACTGGCTGTTCTCTTGGAGTTCAGCTGACTGGAGAGGAGCAAAGATCATAGTGACCTTTAAAAAGGGGGAAGAAGCAGAGCCAGGCAATTACAGACTAGGTATGCTAACCTCAATAACCAGAAAGATATAAATATCACACACTACTTTTCTACGCAGCTGGAGAATTACAAGGTCTTAAGAAACCAACTAAGATTTGTCAAGAATAAACAGATCATGTCAAACCAGCCTAATTTATTTCTGTGACAGGATAATCTAAAAACTAGTAGATGTGATTTATCTTGTCTTTAGTAAGACTTCTGGTGCTGTCCCACATGACATTGCTATGAGCTAACTGGGGAAATATAGGCTATTATGAAACCACTATAATGTGAATGCATAGCAAGCTGAAAAACCTTACTTACTGATACTTATCATTTATCAGAGGTTCTCTGGCCATCTGAAAAGCATAACAAAAAAGCCAAGAGAAGGCTGTTCTTCATGTTTCATGCTGTTCACAGTTTGCATTAGTAACCAGCATGATGAGCATGTGCATGGTTCTACAATGTGTGAATGAAACTAGGCTGAGAAAATTATTAAGAGAAATATTTTTAAATTACAAGATTAAAATTCATTTAGAATTACACAAAGAATTGGACTGAGGACTGAAAAAGAACTGAGTGCACGCATACAAATGGGGTATTACTGTTGAGGCAGTGGTAGATTGGAAAGGATCTGAGGAATTACAGTGGCTCAAAAAATGAAAGGAAGTGTGGATATTTGTATTAACAGGAGTGGTATATGTAAGACAGCAGAAGTAATTGTCTGATTTCGCTTAGGCTTTTACTGGTTTAGATAGCTAGATCTGGAGATCATCCTTAAGATGGAATGCAAAGTGGAAAAAAAGTCACTTAGACATTCTAAAAAAAGGTGTATCTGTATTTACGGAACTGATTATCAGCAATTTATCCATCCAGATTTGAGCTGAGACATGGCGGTGAGCTGGAAGACGTTTGTTCTGCTACAATTCATTTGAACGTATCCTACAGTCATTTCAGAATTGGCTGTGAATACTAATACCGTTTTACAATAGATGCAACAGTTATAAAAGCATTAATATCCACTGTGCCCGTTGAGATATAATGCAAACACAATGTACAAGGTCAGGCTAAAGGGACAGACACGAGTCAATGTAACACAACTGCTGAAGTGAAACCCGTTTGTAATGCAAAGAGTTTGCATGCAGCATGGATGAGACCAACAGAGCTGCGTCCCCGTCCTTCAAGTCTAGCATTGAAATCCCCTCATTAGAATTTAAAATGTACATACACATATGTACCCACTGCAGCATGGCATGAAGCGCACTGGTGTTACGAATGAAAAGACGCTTTCAGTCCAGCAGCTGTCATTTAAAGTTAAGTCAAATTTTTGTCTGTGTGTTCTGGGTAGCTCCTTTCAGTGATTCCCCCTTCTACTAAAGATACCAAGACGAAATGCCAAAAAAAAAAAAAAACCATATGTTTCATTCACGTCCATAAAGTTTATAAACTTACACACTCCAGAACAGGTATATCATTCATTGTTTTGCACCGGTAAGCGCAGTAATATACAAAAGCATGCAAAATCATTTATGGTACAGAAAGATCCTATAACTTTACTCCTCGAGTAATTTTAACTGCTTTTGGTCAAACATTCAAACCACTCATGTTTTTCTGGGAAGATAATTCCTGAGATGCAAAGCTGAGCTGTATGTTGGCGTTTTCAAAGACATGGTACTTCAGTGAAGCATACAGAAACAACTTGGTAGGGACACAACAAAACATAAGCAAAATATTATCTAACACAGATACTCAGAGGCAAGAAATGATCATGGGGTTAAACTACTGTAAGCGGTGGGCTTTTTTATTTTGTTGAAAAGTACATCTTTTACTGGATTTAACATAACTGTAAGATGAAAAGAGGTCCACTGGCAAGGGAAGAAAAAAAGCGTGTTTGGAAATACTTGACACGACTAAAATAAATGACAGCTTTTTCAGTATCCCATAGACAGGCTGTAGTAGACGATGTTTTCCTGTATCCATGGAGAAAAAGTCTTTGATGTAAGTCAGTTTAGCACAAATATTGGCCTGTCTATTTAGAACCTGCACTACTTGTTTCTTTTAATAGATAATATAGGCAATATCTAGCTTTCATTCTGAACCCATGCTTTAACACTCAGAATTTACCCATATTTAATTACAATTTTATCACTTTTCTAATCAAATAAATTTACTTTGTCTTCCAAGCAATCACCTCAGTATTCCAGTATGTAAAAAATACTTTCATTATGTTTATTATAAAAATATAAATGTTTCCACTACAAATCATTTTACATTAGTAAGAGGCCATCTACAATTGCACAATATATAAACTAAATGATTAAGTAATGCTTTGAAATACAAGTTAAAGTAAATACATATTGCCAATCAAGTCTCATCTATACATTGCTTATTGAATGCTAAGTAACAGCACAAAACTAGATATGTTAACAGAAATAAATAAAATGGAAACTATATTTAAAGATACAAAACCCATAATATGGTATGACATTTTATGAGCAGTTGCATTTTGCATGATGTCAATAACCAATGCAAGTCCTGTACAGGAAGATGGCCACACGAATTCTAGTATCTCTACTCCACAATGAAGAATTGTACACTGCTATGTATACATATGTACACGGGGAAAGGGAGTATAGGATGCTTGCAACAGAGGCCACTTACAGTACAAATCAACTTTTGACGGGGAGAAAAAACTAAACATATTTTAAAACACATTACTCCTAACAGCAAAGAAAAGCAAAACTGAGTTTCTTTTTTTCCAAGCATCAGTGAGTTTTAATTTTTTTTACGCTGAGCATGCTCAAACAGTGGGTGAGGAACATGACATGGTACTATGAGAAAATTGAGGGTGGTTGGTGCAAAGTTTTCAGTTGTAATCTAACAAAGAACTGGTTCTGTGTTTTCAGAAGCATTTCACAGATCTCCCCCCCACACCCCAGCCCACTCTCCCCCACTCTCCTGAATGAAGCTGAAGAGAAGCATCACGAGGAATATGTTATAAAACACTGTCCCCACACATATTGTCTGCAAATGTATTTTGGTGCATTTTTAAATTCACCAACGTCTGACAGAGCAATCTCAAACTGAGGAAAAGAAAGATTCTGAATAAACTAAGCAACTAAAAATACAGCTTTTGTATTTAGCATGCTGTATTTCAAGATAGATTGCAGCAGATAAGTGTTCTTTACATCTTAAGTGCTTTCTATTTTCTTCCATTTTTCATTTTTTATTTCAACTTACTTCAAAACCCACTCTTTCTTCTTTCAGAAAACATTACTAAATATTATCCTGTGAGTGCATTTCAAATGCAATTCTTTACAGCATGTTCACTGCCCCTAATTCTGCTTCTGTTTTAGTGATGTGTGATAAACGCTGTCTCCCTACATTTTGTAAGTCTTGGACCCATGAAGAACAATTTAAAAGCTGATTCAGCCACATAAATCCCAGGAACTGATTCTTCCCTTACTTATGTGCCCTACGCTAGCTACAAGGAGCTTCAAAAACCAGACCAACATGACAAAGAAAGCACAACCAGTTAACTGCTTTTGCACATGCAGCAGAAGGTGGCATGCCACACAGTCATCTGCCTCACCTACAGTCTTGGACTGCCACGGACTCACTGTTACTCATTGGAATCAGGTTTAAACTTCAGCTTGGCAAGGTGGAAATCCAGGGCGGTTTACACAAGTGGCCAGAGCCTGACTTCTGCGTGCCTGGCACCGCATCTAGAGCATTAAGAAACTGTCCTGTATGTAGCACTGGAAGTGCCTCCGACTGCGATTTAGATCATTCATTTTCAGAGGAAAGAGCTGTGTCTGCTCAGAACCAGGACCGACAAGCTCAGGAGCTTAGTAGCTTGCTATTGGGAAGATGCTGAAGACGGAGGAGGACTCAAATCCCCTCCTCCAGGTTCTTTTTTCCACCAGCAACTGTGAATGCTCTCCTATAGACAGGCTCCTTTCTGCTTTCTTTCAAGGAACCAAGCAGAGTTTATTCTTCTCTTTTAAAACACCACAGCCTGCCTTACTCCTTGACTCACCTTGCAGAAGGAACAGCCATCCGTAACTACCTTCTGGGTGCAGCCTGGTGGTTTTGGTTACACCAGGACACCTACCAGAGCACACCCCTGCAAGGGGTGCAGTTTCTGGGCTCTCAAACCACCACGAGACAGATCATGAGCTTTTTAGCCGTCAAGACTGGGGTGGCTCCAGCCATGTGGAGAGGCAAACACAGGTGCCCAAGGAACTTGAGCCAAAAGCAAGGCCCCTGCAGGACCACAGCGGCTGGACAGAGGTCTTCCAGATTAGACTTAGGCAAAATTGCATACCAAAGAAGTCCCATTGCATGAGCTTAGATCATCCTTTCCAGCTATCCAACTATCCGTGGCTGCAAATCACCATCCCAGTGGCTGTCTACATGGCAACACAACTCCCAGCTACCAGCACTGAGAGCAGAGCCCATGAGATGGAAGACAGAAATGGATCATTCCTCAGCAAGCTTAAAAGGCATCCTCAGTTCATGCAGGATGCATTCCTAACTCTTTTTATGTTTGCTAGGCAAATCTCCTACATGAACAGCATCCGAGAACAGTGGTCCTTGCTGTGCCTGACATGAAATCAGGCCTTTGGGAAGTAAAGGACATGTATGTTCTTGACCAGGCCAGGTATTGATCTGGAGATCAGCAGGCACACAATTCTGCCAGAATTCAAGCCCAGGTTAAAATACCACTCACTGCAAAGGGAATGAATCTCAGCAAGTCCAGGTGCTTTGCCTAGTGTCAGAGTTGGAAAAAAGACCATCTTTCTTTCCTTCTGTACTTCATGTATGATGTTGCGAGTGTAAAATAATCTAGTAATTAACCCTCATACAATTTCTCAGATTAAACCAATGAAGTTTTGATAACATTTGGCACTTGGCAATAATACAGCCAGGTTAAGGTATTTAAGCATAAATATAAACAATAATGGAAAAAAAAAGGAAATAAATAAGTCTTTTAAAAATGAAGACTTTTTTTTCTATTTAAATGAACACAATTAGGGAAGATAACATAATGGTGAAAATCTTTTGTCAACTAACTCAAAGTCACTACACACGTTATTTCTGTATTCCTTTCTGAAGTTGAAATAGCATGTTACAATGACATTATAGTAAATATGGCCAGACAGGTTGTGAGGTATAGTCCTCTATCTTCCTTGCTTTTAAAGAAATAAAATACCTGTTACAGATCTCTTCTGTATAAAAATACTGCAAGTCCTTCTTTCTTCTTGTTTGCTGTATAGATCAAATACACAGCTTTTATGTCCTTGGGTTTTTCACGTTATTCAGTCACTTAATATTCAAATGGCTCTAGGTTTTAGTATCACTGTTTTTTTACTTGGAAGGATTTTTTTACCTATTTTTTTTTCTTCTGAAATTTGCTATCTGCATTAACAGTCAGTTAAGAGCACCCACCCTTTAGGATTAACAGACAGAAAACAAGTTCGCTCCTATTTTTAAGGCATTTATACTCAATATTTGAGTGTCTTAGTGGGTTTGAAATTTCAACCATTATGTTTCCAAAGCTGTTGCAAAGAACTCCTTTAAACTGTGCCGTTTATCAGCCATCACTTTTGCCCTTTGACGCAACTGTTCTGTTTTTCTGTCCTCAGCAACATCATTTTGGTACCTTACACAGGAACAGGGCTGTTCTTTGTATGAGTTTCTAGAGCTTTGATACTGCTAACGATCTTCTTTTGAGGCCCCACAACTGTAACGCCGATTTTCTTCATGTCACTGGAAAAAAAGAGAACATGCACCAGGTGAGTGAGCATCCTGCCTCTGTGCTTCCTAGAGCTGATGTGAGCAAACCGCAATCAACTCGCTTGTCTTACATTGCTACACTGGACAAGCCTCCAGGTTTGGCAACACTGCTGAAACGCAAACCCTGGTATGAAGAATACTAACAGCTACGTAAACAGCAGGAGGCTGCAAAAAAAGTAAAAACTCACTTAGCTCTGTTGTGTTTGCTTACCTGGAAGAAAGAACAATGAAGCAGTGTTTGCCAGTGGCATACGCACCGGGACTTAGGGCCGAGGGGCCCACTTCTGGGCCAGCAGCGATCTTGAGCCCCTCTACCGTCTCCATCCCTCTGTCAGTCTGATCATTCTTCCTGACCAGCAGACATCTCACTGTTATGTGCTGAGCCCTCTGAACTCCACCCCGGTATCAGCACCAGGATTAACAGCTACATGGCCAAGCTTCTTGCATCTATTGCTGTTTTTCGCCCCTTGTTTCTGCAGGCAGCCCATTCTCTTTGTTCCTTGTGCAACACAGAAGTGGTTTAACACTTGCCAAAGGCTCATTAACCAGTGGCTCACAGGAAATTGGACATTCCTGGAGGATTTCTGCACTGTCCCCAAAGGGTAATTGTCATAAAAACCCATTATCAGCCTTTTTATAGTTGCAATAATACACTAATTAACAGCATTGATGTGTTTAATTATCAACCCTGCAGCTGTTGGCTACTTCTTCGTAACTGGTCTTGTATCCAGCAAGCCCAATGGGGAGTCAAGATTTTCCTGTACAGTAGGTTCATAACTATACTTGATGCCTTTTCAGGTGCAGAGGGAACATCACCACACACTTCCTTGTCACATTGCATTTGCATGTAATGAAGTTTCACGTTTTAAACTTCCAAGCTTAGCTTGATTAAATGACAAAAGGGGAGGCAGAAGGGAATTTGGCCCCTGTATAATTGTTAGCTATGTAGTGCTTCCTCTGTGGCACATGGGTTGATGGAATATGGGATGGGCAATAAAGAAAAAGATTGGCACACATGCCAGCTGTGGTGAAACCACAGATAAAAGGCAGAGTATAAACAATCCACAAAGCAACTACTAAACTGTGAGTGAAGGCAGGAAATGCTTGTGTACCGGACTATGCACAATGCTGCTGTATTGGAAGAAAGTGGAATTCCCTTGGCATTAGTGAGGAAAAGCTATGGAACAGTGGCCTTCACACAATCAACACAGCATCTAGGTTTCCCTCCTGTGTATCACAACTACTACAATAATTTACATTTGCCCCCTTAAAGATAAGATTATTTTAGCTAAACTGGAAACTGAGTATAAAAATGCCACTCTTATGCTTATGTTTAAATGCGTACCTCCAGCCATAACTGATAATGAAGGGCTGTGGTTATTTCAAACTTACTCTGTGGAAATCTTGGCTATTGTATCACAGGAGCTGTACTCCACGCCTGTGAAAATATCTTTGCACTGTCCTGTCCGAAAACCATTGAGCCAATCAGCTGTCGTGCGGAAGGCTGAAATGTCAACATTACTTTGGTCCAGGAGAAGATTTGATGGCCTGAAATGAAAAAGAATATGTTGAAAGTTATGGAGCAGTATATGCATTTATTTTGTGTCTAAACTTATCATTGGCATCAGTAGGAGCTTCCATGCTACACACAGCTTTTCTGCTCGTCTGTGGAATTGATCTGCCACCAAGGCCACATGGACTCATGCTGGCATCTTTGACAAACACTGTGTAATCACCTTGCTTAAGACCCTCAGCTTCTTGTGCCCAGGTTTTAAATCACTAAAGCATCACCAATTCATGAAGTGCATCATTATATTACAATTTAATTTGTTTAAGCATTAGCAAAGACAAGCCTAATTTAGATTATGTTTACGTGATTCACCTAGTCCCAAACAATGTACTAGTCACTACAACGATGCACTCTAAACTTTGAGTTGAGCGTGTTGGTAGAATTTACATGTGTTCAGAATATTGCAGCCCACTGGAAAATCCTAAGTGGTGATACTAATTTAGAAGTACATAAAATAAGACACTAGTAGACTTAAAAAACTGTGTCAAGTCTAAAAATCAAATGGTAAGTGAATTGTAAGACAAATGTAACAGCACAAGACTTGTGTTCTGCAGCGTGCAGAGACAGAAATGAGGTAATTTTTTATTAAATACACTTAGCCAAATTTAAATGTAATTGCTTTGTCCAGTTTAAAGATGGTGCTCATTCTAAGACTGAAACATCCGTAAGGATATCCTACAAATAATCTGAAAGTGTGAACTGAATCATCTCCTGCCTTTGAAATGAACTTGATACTCATGAAGGATGCTGAACTGACCTGACTTGCATCCAAGTTCTCTACTTAGAAAACAATCAAGAAATCAATAAGAAACACAATCAAATCAAGGAATCAAACAAAACATATCTCCATGCTTCTTTGCCCATTTAAACCTTTTTTCATAAGCATAAGTCTACCTAGAAGCTATTGGGAAGAAAACATCCTTCTGAAAATAAAAACAAGGCTTAAATGTGTAATTTTTCAACAAGGAGAAATATATTGTAGCTGACCCTGCACTTTGCATATTGCATATGGCAGCAGTGGCTGTTCCTAAATTGATCCAGAAATTCAGTTCTGTCTGGTGAGAGGACTCCTGTTTTCATAGTCTTGTGAGCATACGATGACTTCTTATTGATGGCAGCAAGGTTAAAAATAAACGCCAGCCCTTCTCTATAAAGTCACATGAATCAGTCTCAACCTCATCTTGTTTTAGCCATCTAGAAATACAGCAGCTATGCCCAGGTAGTGCTCTGAACTATTTGCTGCAGTCCACGAAGAGATGCACGCATTTCCAGGCAGGGGATTTGTCCACTCTGAAAGAGGGCTTCCAGGCAGGCAGCTTGGATGAGACATGAGCAGTCTCTCCTCACTGAACTGCTCTCTTTTCTGGTGGTGCAGGAAGCCCCTGAACAGCAATGCAATCAGTAATTTCTTTCTACTGACAAGATACCTTACTAATTCCAATTACCTTTCTCTCTCAGTGCTAATTAGTACAATAATGGCTTCCTCGACTAGTCAGATACTATTAGAGACATCAACTCTATTTCTACATTTTTTCCTCCACTGACAAACATATGCCCACATGGGGCCAGCTTTTTAGTCCCCATTCAGAAATGTGTGCGCTCCATTCTAATTCAAGTACCCTACAGGCGTCTGTCTCAGGCTTAAACTTAAACATGTGCTTAGCTGTGATTTCATGAAGATGCTACTCATGAGCACAGGAGACTGACCTAGAGGATATCCAAAGCAGTTATCACTGCAACTTTACAGTCTATTTGCTCCCCACTTTTTTGTTTTCTCCCTATGGTTCTAGTGAATATCACCCAAAAAATTATTTGACTGCTACAGCTAAATCCATCTGAAATTACTTTTGTCACTGTAAAGAAGTGAAAATGAGAGATGGTTAGACTAACACAATCATTTGAAGATTATGATGATGCAATGTAGTGGATAAGTCACTGGTACTGGAGAACTGATCTGGACTGTAAAACACTGTCTTCACCCCAAACCCAAGCCATCTCTGAGCACTGAAAAAAGGCAAAGGGAGAGTTTGTAAAGGCCCCAGAGAGAACCAAATGTTTAAATACCAGTGAATTTAAACTCCCTAAAGAAGCCTAGAAAATCCAAACAAAACTTCTCTATCCGAATCCAAGTCTTCACTAAGTTTCATCAAAATCAGTAGCACCAGAAGAACGTACGCTGGCAGCAGATCTGACTCGCGCTGCGATCAGGAAATACATCACTGACACCAAGACTTTTACCTTTCACCTCGGACAAAAAGAACTGCAGCTTTGCAGTACAGCAGCTCTTGGAATCGGCTACATATTAAACAGCACCTCTACTCTTGATGTTTTGCCAGTCCCTATCAATCAGCGGATATCTTTCAGGACCAGGAAATGATTTTAACACCTTCTTCACTTCTGGGATGACAGGACACATCTGAAGAGTTCGTCAGGCGCTTGAAAATCTTAACTTCCAAATCACACATGGACACATGCTGCTGCAGACTCAGCACCAGTCTTCACCAGGTCTCAGAGCAGGGATGTCGCTGCCTGGGCACCTTTCCCCACTCCTTGCTCTTCAGACACCAGCCAAAACAGGAGCTGTTGCCTGCTGCAAGGGACTTTGGAGGTGCTGGGTCCTACACCTCTACTGCTACAGACTACTGCAGCCAATTACTCCAGCTGCAGACCCCATGTCCTGGGAGCAGCCATGGATGGAAAGGAAGGTGACAGAAGACACCAGAAGCTTGCTCTGTCCCCAAAACCCTAAAGCAGGGAAAGCGTGGCAAGCAACACCGAAACAAAGGCTGAGCTGAGGACAGACGATGCAGTACACTTCATGTTACTGTTCTCATGCCAAAACCAGATCTTATTAGGCACCTACACGGTACACAGCTTTAAATACCATCCACTTTAAGGCTTAGGTTGGACAATCAGGCCCAAGATATTTCTATTCAGTAGCTGTACAGCCTGCATCTCCCTAACTACTGTTTGTCCCATGAAGAGCCAATGCTTTTTATTTATAGCTTTCTGGGTATAGTGTCTGGAATCCCAAGACATTTATTAAGAGTATTTATGAAGTGCTGTTAATGATAAAGCATGGAGATTTTTTTTTTCCAGCCTAGTACATCTTTTCAACTTAAATCTATTAAACCAAGTCCTGAGTCAAGAATCACTAATGAAAAAAAAGCATAAACAAGTTGAGATAGAACAGGTCTCTAGGATTAGGAATTAGAATAGCCTGAAAGAGCTTTTATGTTTATTACTTGGATCAAAGTATCATCAGGACAAAAAATATGACCTAATTTTAATGTAAGTGACCTCAGAATAACCAGCACTGTAAAGTATCATTTTTCTCCTTGTAGGATTCCAAACAAAAATTAGTTACTTTCCTCCTCAGAGAGGACATCTGGACAGTTTATCAATGAACAGGAATTTGTCTCACAGCAAAGAGCCTGTGATGTTTCCTCGCATGCACCAAGGGAAAGCTGGGCTTTCAGAGCATCTGCACACATTGGCGTTTTTTTCCCGCTGACCCAGCCCCTAGACAGAAGGTCTGAACATGAAATTTATGGGCTGGGTGATATGCGCCATGAGCTCACACTTTACCAGACAAATTAGATGGGTTGCAATCCATGCAGCTGTAAACGACGTCCTGCAGGGTTCCACCTGATCTTTTACAGCTTTTCATAAATCAGTACCTACTAGCTTCAGAAGAGAGTCATTAAAAAGAAATCATGGAAATTACATGTTTGCTCAGGGGAAGTGAAATAGAACATTTCCCTCTGTCTTGTCTCTCTCCTCCCCACCTTTTTTTTTTTTTTTCCTCTCTTTATTTTGTTGCTTTGACCAACTATGATATACCCCCTTGTGTTATCTTTCAACAGAACAGAATAGAAAGACTTTCGATCCTGTCCATCCCAACTGTGTACCTATCTACGGTGTTGTACTTATTGACATGTGGTGCCCTGAAAAAAATCAGCCAGACTGGGGTTACAGAGACAAATTTAACAGTGAGATGCCAGTTACAAAATGTCCTGTTGCTGATAGCTTTCTCTGGATATGCCCATTATGTTAACAGTTGGAATTAACCTTTGTGTCATTCGCAGTAGCAAGGAGAGCTACAGTTTGTAATCATTAGCACAGCTTTTTGTCACAACATGGGGAAACGTTTGTTGCACCATATAATAATGACAAAGACTGCAGAAAACATCACCAGAAGCCCTCCTGATACAGCATGATAACCTCATCTCTGGATGGCTGTTGTCCGGTGAGAAAGGGATACATTAACTTGTAAAATTTGGGAACCAAGACAAATAAAAGCAAAATGTTCCGTCACTTCTTCTGCATGAAGGCAGGCATTCTGAAAATGCACAGAGGAGATCTGCACACATGATCCTAGTCTTTATGCTGCAGTAGCCTCTCTCTTTCCGTTCCTTCCACCAAACAACACAACCAACCTGCAGTTTTAAAATTTGGACTTCCCCTTCCACAGTCAGATTTGTTTAAAGGAGAAAGCATCTAGAAAACATAAAGTAATTTCCTGTGGCAAACTTTAGGCAATTATAAGCTGATCTTGTGAAGTGAAATTGCTCCATGGGAGGGAACCAGGCCTGGTCTGAACACAAATGCTATGTGCTTTATAATTATGGTAATCTGAACTGCGGAATTCTGGTCTAACAGTAGGGATATCTCCTATTTCAATAACACTACCAACAAAAAAACAACACATAAAAATGAACAGCTGGCACACACAGCAAATTTTAGTTTTATCTTCTACAGCAAACAGAATCATAAGAACACCAGTGTGACAACAGGAGACTAGTAAATAGATGACAAGCTGACGAGAAGTAGAGACCTTGTGTTTACTTGGCTGTCCCTGGACCTTAAAGATAAGAATCTTTGGAGTCCCACTTCCTCATGCCCATTTTTTTAATTACCCTTAGCAAAATTCATAACTTCGTCCCTAAAATACAATTCACCTCTTAGGGAGGTACATTTGCTTTTCCCAGGGGGCTTCATATCATGTTTGCACAGTCTGACAGTAAGCAGGTTGTGACTTCTCTTTGAAGTCAAAAGAAAGCTGGAGAAATAAAGAGGGGTAATACAAATGATCAACAGGGGAAAAGAATTCAAGTCAGGCTGCTGGCTTGTAGCAAAATGATACATCTCTCTAAATGTCACACTGGACTTACTTTCTAGCTCAATGTTGTCAGCTTCCTCTAGGATAACAAGCAAATAAAATTTCAGCTGCCCCAGATGTCAGCCCTCCAGTCTTTCATACTCCTCTGGCTGCCCCTCAGAACATGGCTTTCAAGGGGCTTCTATCTTTTCAGCATCCTGGGTGGGTAATAAATCACATGCCTGGGTGTATCAATGCTCCTTTATTCACTTTTTTCTCACCAAAACCAGCAAAAACAGGGAAGGCAAAAAAAAAAAAAAAGTGTGTTGCTGAAATGGTTTTCTCTTTCTCATAACACAGCTTACGCTGTGCTTTTAAGCAGCAGAAGTAATGTCACATGGACATTTCCTGGGATTCATAGTTGGCCCAGAGACGGACCCTTAACAACAACCAGTCATTGTTGTTCAAGCAGTCCATAGGGTCTTTAAAAGAGGGAGAAAGAGGGAGAGAAAATGCCTTAGAGAGCTTTTAAAATGCTTTTCTGGCTCTTTGCATCTGCCATTTGGTGTATATGACTTGCCCTTATACCATACATTTGGCTACACTGTGAATTTTGACAGACATCCGCCAAAGCACTCGCTGCATCAGGCCATGGCTTCGTGCAGTTTCTTTCTCCAGCATGTCCAGTGCAGCATTGCCATTAACACTAACGAGGGCTCCACATTGTAAACCCAGTGCATTGAGCTGAGAACAGCAGAGCAAAACCCCTCAGAAGCACAATCAACAGCAAATGTTCAAAATAAGGTCACACGCTGATCTGTCCACATCTGAATTCTGACGACATAATGCAGTCTCCTGCAAATTCGTGTCTGAGTTTCATCAACAGCATCAAGTTAGAGGTGCAAAAGTGCAAATAGATGTTTTAGTGTATATGCTAACAGTGAGCCCTCACAATTTTTAATTTTGAAGGAACAATGGTTCATTCGTGTCTACCTCAGTGATGATATTAATGACTACTGGGAAAAAGTCAGGTGAAAACAATTTTTTTCTGTCTCTAGTATGCTAAAGAAGTTCCTGTCTGAAGTTCCTAAAATCTCTTCAGTTTAATGCCTGAATTCCACTCACAACCCGAATTATGATTAGACATCAGCAAGTACTGTTTACCAGAATCTGTTATTTTTCTGTGCGATCTATAGAGAAGTTTCCCCCCATCTATAAATTCAGTGTTTTTTTTTTTTAACAGACTTTTGAAAGAGAGCTAGTGTACTGAGATTACAGTATTCGGATTCTTTTAGAGCAGGCAGTCCCTTTAAGGTCACAGACTATTGCTGCTGTTTTTTGAGTGGGGCTAAAAATTCACGTGCGGGCTTCTGTTATGCAGCATTCAGCCAAACACAGACCCTGTTTTTAACACCTGGACAAGCACAGACCCTAAGCCCTCTCTTCTCTGAAATGCTCAAAGTAAAACCGACGGCTCCTTCTTTCAGTCCTTCAATCTCAATGTTCCTAGCAGGGAGAAGCAAGCAACCAATATTGCAGCAAGTCAACAATACATTTCAAGCACCAGAAATGTGACCTGAATGGCAAAAAAAAAAAGAACTTTTCAACAAAATGTTCGGTCAACACAAATAGTAGTTTTGTTGCAAGTATTACTGTAAAAACAGGGCTGGAAGCAAGCTGCAAAATGGAGCCGACTGAATTTTTGTTTTGACCTGTTCACCACTCCTACAGAGTTTAATTTTCACAAATATGCTATCAAGCTATCATACTAGACAGTTTCCACAGAATTATCAGATTTTAAGTGGAAACAAACTTTGTGAGAAGAAAACTTCATGTTTTTAATTGCAAATGATGGTTCTGGATGTTTGAGAGCAAACATGCTTCGCACCAGTGAGAACACCACAATGAGGGCCAACAAAGACGATTTTCAGCTGCTAACACTTGCAATCAGCTACTTACAAATAACTAGTAGGCCAAAAACTGCTCAAGGAAATTACTCCACTGAATAATTCAAGCAAGACTTCAAACTCAAGAAAATCAGGATAGGGCTGTAAACAACTTGTTAACACATGAAAGTATGCATGAGGAATTATTCATACACATTTTCCAACACTTTCAGATTTCCATCAGGAAGACTAGCTGACCCTGACCCCTTAAATTTCCTGAACTATATTAAAAGAATTTCAACTATGCTTTTTTCTGAAAATAACAGGCTTTCTTGTCTTTTTTTTTTTAAGCCTGAGATTTAAAAATACCAGCAGAACTCATATTTTAAATGGAGAACTCCTAACATGTAAAAGAGATCTGAAGCCAAATCTACCTCCTAAGCTGAAGTGCAATCCAGAAATAATGCATTTTTTGTTGGTTTTTCCAATAGTTACGTAGCATCATGGATTACCAAAAAAGATGTATTTTGAGGATTAAAAAAATCCATCAAACTTTGTTTATAGAAGAATTTTTTTTTTTTTTTTTACTTCCATCATCAGCCATGCTGCTTCCTCATCACAGAAGTGAAACTTGGAAATTAATGTAAGATGTGGAATTTGTATAATAGTACAGGATATACAGACTTATGCCTCTATACCATCGAGCAATGGCCAGTTTCTCCCTGTTTTCAGTCAGGGCTGTGGAGCTCCAGGGAGGCAGCTACACATTCTGTAAACTTCAGTTCCAGAGCCTCCTATTACTTATGCATGTTTCATAATTCTCATTCATAAACACAAATAATAACTTCTCATTACATATTCATTGTTTTAAAGCAAGAATAACTTGACTGAGCTTTATGAAACAACTCTGGCTTTATATCTGTATTCTGGAAATGTTATTTGTTATACCTATGGAAAAGTTGCACAGTAAGATGGATAGTGATCTTCATTTTGAAATTAGCATAAACACAATTTTAAATGTCTTTTTATTTTGGTAGCAGTGTTATTTCTTTAAAAGTCTGCTTGCATTTCCATATTCAGACTCAGCTTTTCATGCTATATGTCTATTCAGAAATTCTTTAATAAGCTGCAAATAAAAGGCAGACTTTTGCATATATTGTAATATGTAACATTCACTACGGTATCCCAGAGCACACTAGTGGATTAAAGTATTTGAAATTACAAAATAAAACTTTGCTCCAGATTTTTCTATGTGCAAGAACAAAGATTCAAATTTTTAATCCTTTGAAAGTCTCTTAAACCCAAGGGCTGACTAGAAATTAATGAAGTTGGCTGATGCTACAAGCAGTGCTTGGGGTGCAGAGAGAGGAGTCTGCAAAGTACAAGAAAGCCAGCCTTGCATCCTGTCGCTGTTGATGAAATCAAATGGCTTTACTGAAGCTTGCCGGCTTTGCTGAACAAACTCTGTCTTTTCCATTTAAGTAACACCTTCATCTTCAAAGATTTGGAGCAAATTTGCTGATTAATCCATCCAGTGAAGAAGGTAGTTTAAATGTTCCGATAGACAGGAATAGGACAGCTGGTTTTGAAACAAATGATGTTTTGACATTTTCCAAAATGTCAACCATTTGACAGCTGCATTTCCAAATTGAAAACTGTTTCACAAATGTATTTCAAACCACACTACTGGCATCTTATTGGACAAAATTCACCAGATAATTTTACAAAACTACCTGTAAGCAGTAAGACACGATAATGACTTTCCATGTTAGATGGTTGGGCTAGATATGAACTAAGAATAAAAATACTAAATGATGAACGTTTCATTAAAATCTCCTTCCTCTTAGATACTCCTCTCGATATACAATGCAAAATAAGTAGCATGTTTCAGTGAAGATCTAAAAAAGGCAAAAAAAAAAAAAAAAGAGTTGTCAGCTGTTAACTCTGAGCAACTCATAAAATAATTATCTTTTTTAGAAGAAGAACTATCAGTTCTTTATTTTCTTCTTTTGATAAGGGACAAACTGTTGCCATTCTTGACCTTAAATATAGCTATTAATAAAGCTAGAAAGACACACACAAAAATGTTATAGACCACTTAATAAATATCCTGAATTCTCAGATGGTTTTCCCCCCTTGTTTGAAAAATAATTTATTTCCTCCTGTCCTACATATATGCTTGCAGTATAAAGAAACAACAGCAGCAGTACTTGACACTAACTTTCACTTTACCAAGAGGTTGTAGGAAAAAAAAGCTCACATACAGAAGGAAATTAATTGTTTGTTTGCATGGATTCCTTCCCAATTTTGAAATCAATCACAGACCTGATAGAAATTCAAAATTTCTGAAAATCATGTGTTGGAGTTAGAGCATTTTTCATTTTTTTCCAAATGTTTGTTCTTAGCAGGGGCCACGCATTAACTTGGTTATTCTTGTTTTAGCAGGCTCATGAAGACTAAGTGACTTTAGTTGCACCTGCATTACAGATCTGAATAAACACAGCACTGAGTTCACCCACCACTGCAGCTACAGGAAGGCTGCCACAATACTTGGGCTGCCTGAATCCCCTATCAGAACCCTTACAGCTAAAGGTCATACCATCTTCCAACAGCATAATTCACTTTGGGGCACAGAAATGGTTTAAATATATTTCTAAATATACAACATGTTTTAAATATATATAATTTTTGGTCAAATGGCTGGGTAAGATAGAGTAAGCTTCATATACGTAAAATGATAATATACACTGTAACTCCAGAGCCATCGTGTATACATATATACACACACACACACACACACACACAAGAAATGCTTTGTTCAGAAACCAATCGGAAACAACAAGTGAAAAAAGTTGAAACAGATAAAGACACTGAAGACTTATGAGTCCATTTTGTACACAAAATATTTTCATTTGCGTGACTCTTGGTTTATATTTTTTTCCACATAAGTGAAACAAAAATTAGTAAGTTCTTGCAGATCACAGCTTCACCAACTGGTTAGAAGGTGGGTGAAGTGACTCCGTCTCTCTTGTTCAAGTTTAGAAAAATTCCTGTCTGCTTTGTATCTGCATGAAATGTTCACAAACGTGAAGCAATACATAGTGGACTGAAAAATAATAAGCTCAAGAAGAAAAATAACGAAACTGATCAAAACTGGAAGAACTATGAACTCACTTCCACCCTAAGGATATCCAAACAACCTAATGACTCTGTTACAAAGATGCACATAATGCTTAGAAAACAAGAAAGAACAGCAAGACATAAATCAAATAAAAATATCATGCGGTTGTGCCTTAGAAAACTGCATGACTTGTACAACTTGGTGTGTACCACATTCTGCTTCTACAGCCCTTTATGGATCTGGATAATTCAAGGCATCCTCAAGGACACAAAACACCCATGTGTCCATAACCAGTGCAGGCCTTGTTAGAAAGAGCTCAAGTTGGCCACCTACTTAAAAAGTGAATTTTGACAGACAAGAAAGCAATCAGCCATATTCTGTATTTTGCACGGAATAGGAAAGGGATTTTCAAGTGAATTAGAGATGAAGCACAACATGACGAAAGGTATAACGAAACATTTGCTACGCTGAGGTTACAAAACGCTTCTATTGAGGCAAGGTTCACAAGCACGTAGCAAGGTCTGCAAAGAGACGATCAATAAGGATAAAAACATCCTCTCAGGTATCAAGAAATTATTAGATGCCATGAAGTGGCCAGAAGGGATAGAAAACTGAAAAGGAAATACAGAAGTGAAGGCTTTGACTCCTCTCCTGTATTCCTATGAGATATTCGTATAAAATGTGCTGGGTCTGTGGCCTTGGCATCAGACAAACAGCCGAGCACATCCTTCAGTTGTAGTCAGTTAAAAGCAGGGTACCAGAGAGCAGGGATATACTATGCACCTCCAGAAACGTGCTTGCAAACAGGATACAACATCACTGTGACTATTTTAAACAAATGTTGAGTTGAAAATCTGTAAGAAGAGACAGGCTTTGCATCCCCAATGACATCGTCCGGTTAAACATTTTTCCTCACCAAGTACATTCTGAACACCTAAGAACATATGTTGGGTATAAAGCGCCAGGATTCTTCCAGTAGCAGCACAGACATGGGTAAAAGAGAGCTGGGACCTCCATAATTTAGATTAATTGTTTACTTCGGGTATGGGGAGAGGTGCAGCAGGAGTACCACAGCTTCAAATAACAACCGAGAGCAGCCATTCGCACTGATGTAAGCCCAGGGGCCCAGTCGCACCCTGCGCTTCCTCTGCGGCCATGCCTGTCCCTCCCCGGCTGCTGGCACTAACGTGAGATCGGCCAGGGTTCGAGGGTGCGTCCCCTTTCCCAGGGGCTGCCCCGACTCACTGCCCTTACGCGTGAGTCGCGTATTTCTGCGCATAACTCTATGGCAAGACCCAAACCCACTTGAAGTCTGGCTCCTGGCTGTTCTCCGTCAGTCTGTGGGACAGAGATGCCGCACCCCAAGCCAGCAGCGGTACTGACTCCCGCTGCGGAGGCAGCGCAGGTTACTGACTGGATGGAGGTGCTCTCTGTGGGACACAGGGGAGGGCAGCTCGCTGCAGCTCTCCAGCCAGACCTGAGGTTTGAAATTCATCAGTTTTGGCAATGGTCACATGGGGGTAGCCATGGATTTCCGAATTTGTACAGGACTGCCCAGCACCCCCATGTTGTCATACCTAATCCTTAGTTGGACCCATGGTGAACGACAGCCTGGGTAGGTCTGCAGGCACCAACAGACAGCAAGATGGAGAGATCATGGATCACAGAGACCCTGAACGGCAACAAGCGGCTTCCCAGAGTGGAACAGCTTGGCCTCACCCAGGCCCTGCTGGAGGGTCCCACCACCCTGTCCCACCAAAGGGCAAGGAGCTGCAGAGGAAGAGAGGGACTGAACTGCTTGGGAATGGAAGGGGGTCCAAGCACGTAGCACCAGCAAGGTAATTGGGAAGGAGGGAAGGGAATAAAAACCACCTTCCCCTCCTCAGAAACGTGCTACACATCAAAGCCAAAGCAGCAGCCTGCCATAAGGAGCATTTTGCTCGGAGCTCACCTAAAGCAGCTGTGAGAAGTTCCCTATGGTGTCGGCAGCCTCCCTCCTTCCCCACTTCCTTCCTTAGGCTGTGCTACGAGCAGTGCACCCAGCACCGTGGCACGAGAGTGCCACCACCAATGCTGCCCTTGCCAGTAAAAAAGATTGTGACGTTGGAGCAAAGAGAGCAAGGCAGGAGAGAGCAATGCTGTGGTGCTCCCATGCAGTACACTAAGACTGAATTTGGGCCTCACTAGAGGATATAAGCTTTTACTTGCTCTGAACTGGTAACTGGAAATGACGGTTAACATTGTTTCCTCTCTGCTGTGGTTCAGCTCCCTCATTGGGAGGACAATAAACAGGAAACATTTGGCTTTTGTTTGAAATGCAAAATATGCATACGCAGGCACTGGTTTCTACAATCAAAACCCCAAGCCGAAATGATAGTTGTGATACCCTGCTCCCCTAATACAGCGGACTGCTTCAGTATATACCTGCAAAATAATTATTTGCACCAACGATTTGCCAAATGGGTGTGCAAAATGTTTAGAAGAAATCTGCTTGACTGAGAAGATAATGCTTAAATAACTTTGACTTTTTCCAAGCAGTCACCTAGCAGGTAACAGAAATAACCGCCCTGGTAAGCGTGTTGGTTTACTCTGTGTTAAATGCTTGCCAATTAAATTATTAAATGTAATTACTGTGCAAGCAGTCTTCTCTCATTAGATAATTCTAAGAGCAAAGTGGCAGCAGGAGGTGACTAGGATGGCCAGCCTCTAGCTCAGGATGCGGCACAATGCTGGGTACAGGAAAAAGGAGGCAAGGTCCATGCAACCTGCCCAGCAGCTCACGGCACCAGTGCAGACCCCCAAGCCGTGCTGCCTTAGCTCCATTTCCTTCTGTGCTTTCCCATTGGACTGCTGTGATGAGAAGTGGGCTATGCCAGAAGCAAAGGTCTGGGAGGAGTGTTTTGCTGTCTTCATTTGGAAAGCTTGCCTCAGAGCAGACTCTGGTCTCCTGCCCACTGAAACAGCTCTCCAAGACCTGGGTCTGAAGCAGCAGCGTGCATTTCCCTCGACTCTGTCTGCTTTGTGGATGGAGGATTTTTTGCTAGTATTTATGCTAAAAATAATTTTACATCTCTTCAGATCACTGAAGTATAAGTATGATATTTTGTGCATTATATAAACCAATTCTCTTAAACCTTACTAAACCAAAGCTCTTATTTCACCATATCCTCATTACGTCCTTAGGTGTCAACACAATCTTTGCTTTCTCTCAACGAGATAAGAATTGTCTCATCAGAGAGATATTCCAGAGTGCACTGAATAACCGGGATTGTAAATGAATGTTTTTAATGCAATTAAGAATATTGCATGGGTTGGAAATGAATTCCTAGCTAAGGCATTTATCAAACAGGGAATGTAAGTGCATCTTTAAGTTTGTAAGTCCTACTGAAAACAAAAAGATTATTCATGAGATTAAAGTTAAGGTGACTAGTCAGAGCAGAGTGTAAGAGTGTATGATATGTGTCTGGACCTAGTTCAGAAAGATACTTAGGAACATGGCTGGCTGTGACCTATGAAACACTAAGCACTTAAAGCACCACATAAAGTCAGAAGAGGAAAAAGGAAGATTACATGATGACCAAATCCTTTGTCTGTGTCTCTCTCACAGACCTCTGCTCAGTCTTACAATGGGTTTCATAACCATAACGTATCAGTTTTGCAAAATTTCAATAAATAATAGTATATCATTAATAAAAATAACAGCAATAATAAAATAATAATATTAAATAATTCTCCCAAATAGACAGTCCGAAAGCTCTCTCTAGCCTTCAAGATTGCAAATAGCTATGGTTGGAAGTTGAAGAAGGGGGTAAGCAGGTTCAACAAATTCTAATTATGGAAGATGAAGAAATCAAAGACATTTAGTCATGCGCAACGTAGGATATAATATGTCACCTTGCTGCCGCATTGGTGATTATTTTGAGGCTGCTGGGATTACGGATCAGCTTATCCAGGATGCTGACAATCTGCTCAAACTTGGGTCTGTTGTTTCTGTCTTTCTGCCAGCAGTCCAACATCAGCTGATACAAGGCAGCTGGGCAGTCCATAGGAGGTGGCAAGCGGTACCCTTCATCAACAGCCTTAATTACCTGCACAAGGATAAAAGTTTTTGAGAACTTGAAGGCACTTACATCAACTTGTTTTTATCAGTTCTGTGAACCATATTAACGTGGACATTCTATGTTTAAACAAATGTGTTTATTCACTAATTGTCTTGCAGTGCAATGCTCTTGGTTTATCTGCAAAGTAAACCAGCCAGTAAATTAGGCATACAAAAAGGGCTGCAGGAGAGCTAAGATACAGCATGTGACTTTGAGCAAGGTGAGAGTCTAAAAAGGATCTCCAAAGCTAACATTTGATTGAACTATATCCATAAATAAAAGCTACAGTTAGTAAGTTGCCTGCTTAACTATGCCAAACTTCAAAAGGTCTGGATTATCACTTGTCTGATCATCCTTAGCAATATGCACATCCCAGACTTTCCAGTGGACACTGCATGCAGCAGAAGACCAGCCAACCTTCTCAAGGGAGACCCTGCACTGAAAGGTAAAAGGCCATGTAGAGAAGTGAGGCTGTAATTGATCTCACAGTGCCAGAAATACTTTAAAAACTTACCATGAGGTAACTGTACACTGCCTACTAGGCAGCGCAGCCCCAATTCTTTCATTGTTTATCTAGATACAGGGTCAATGAGATCAAAACCATCACTTGACAAAACAAAAATTTAGCCCAGTATTTACACCATTATGAATATTTTTTAATACAAGATTTTTACAAGAGTATAATGCCTCTTGATCAGTCCTACTATATCTTTTGCACCACGAGTCCAAAAAACAACATATTTTAAGTAGAAAATGATAAGGGAGTAGTATTTTGTCATCCTTTCTATCTGGATCGTTTAATCAAAAAGCAGGAAAAACTATTCTGAGTCAGAACAGGGATAAGAAAAAAGTCCATGGTTGAAGCAGCTGTGAAGCCAAAACACATAAATGGGTTAATATTTCTGTTTCTGATTTCAATGTGAACAGCTATTATGAAAGGCATCCCACAAGTATATCAGCCAATATAACACAATTCATTAATCACCATCAACAATTGAAAAGCTTTCATGACTAATTAAAAGAAATACATAGCTTGCTGCCAACTTGCATTCCAGAGGTACTCTTCTGAAAGGAGAGATTTTCTTTTTTTTTTACTTGTTCAATGTAAAATAGCATAAACAATGTACGACTATAACTATGTTACTGACTATCTTGAATCTAGCACTAGCAATGACACATACCAACCCTTTGGAAAATCTATGTGTGTTAGTGACTGTACTTCAGAAAACTTGGTTCATAACTCCCATGGAATAAATATAGGATTACTAAGGCAGCAGAAAAAAAATAGATATAAGAAAAATCTTACTTGGAGAAATGTTATGCTTCTTACAGAAATACTGGGAGAGATACGTTAATCATTTGGATTGCAGACTTGGACAGTTTACTAATGTTGCGAAGAAGCCTCTACTGGAAGTCTTCTAATCGAATCACCCTACTTCTCTATTTTATCTGTTGATTACTTCCAGAAGTATTTTGGTTTCATTAAACTCTTAGTAGAAACATTCTGCTTCTCTTTTTCACAGGCTCCAAGAGCAATTTATTCTGTGTGTTTGACATTTATGGAAAACTTCTATGCAATATTGTAGGAGTGGAACCAAAGGGGATCCACAGAAATTTAGGAGGGTTTTCTAACAATAAGCTAAGGAATGTAAAAGGGAATGACATCATTGGACTGGAACTGTTTGAATCATCCTACAGAAAACCACCAGAGTGATAAAATTCTCTAGTATGCTCCTTCAGAGGTCCAAAATATCCTGCTAAAAAGATGTTAGCTTTTTTTTTTTTTTAAAAAAAAGTTCATTAGAACTTTTACCTGACCAGGGACACATGGAAATTTTAATTTCTAAATCTTCTTCACTGTCAATGTCAAAAACTCAGAGCCACCTGGTTTCATTATGCTTCACTTGCTTTCGCAGTCTGATCCTCTATTTGAGGACATAACTCAGATAACAGCATACTCACATCCTGGTTGGACATCTCCCAGTATGGTCTCTCTCCATAAGACATCACCTCCCAGAGAACAATCCCATAGCTCCACGCATCACTGGCTGATGTGAACTTCCGGTATGCAATGGCTTCTGGTGATGTCCATCGGATAGGAATCTTGCCCCCCTAGGAGCAAAATAAAATAAAAAAGTCCATTCAACTGTAAAACAATGAATAGAATTTTGTATGATTGATTATTTTAAATGAATCTCTGAGATTATCATTATATCAGTGCAAAAGCATATGGTGGAAAATGCTATTGCCATTTGTCATGATAGCACCTTGGACACTCTACAGAGTAAAATGAGAAGCAAACCATCATTAAACGATTTAAACTTGAAAACAACTAAAGCTACCATTACAATTAATATTGCAGTTATGGGAACCTCTCTCTCTGATTATGGTCACCATTTGGTGCCATAGGTCGAATTAGTAAAACGCACACAAGCAGTCTCAGGCTGAGTTTCTGCATCATGAGAATTAGAGGGAAGAGCCAGCTTCCAATGATGCCAGCTTTGACACAGGGCTTTAAGACTCTGATTTGCAGGTGAGAAAAGAAAGTCCTAAAACACAGCAGTGCAAAACTTCCGACTTAAGGTAAATCTGGAGTGAAAATATTTGAATACAGAAAATGGTTTAAAGTTTAAATGAATTTGGAGTTGTTTCCAGTTCCAGAGACACACAACATACACAGGGACATTTTCTGAAGATTTCACACTGTAGAATAGACTGTCGGTATTTGAGGTACCTCTGCAACCCCCGTTATACCACAGTCTGATCATGCATCTAGCTTCACAATAACCTGTGTGGGAAGGGAGTGCTATTATTTCCACTGAATAACCAGCAAGAAACAAAGCATAAAGATATCAAGGCTTTGCCTACGCGTCCATGAGGTGTACCTGCACTGAGGGCAGGCATACACTTACCAGCTTTATTTTAATGAGCTTAGTTAACAATAGAAATGTGAACATTAAGTGTTCATTAGAAAGCTAAACAGAGCCCAGATCGGAGCCTAAGCATCTGCAATTTCATGGTTAATATTGCACAAATCAGCTTAAATATAGGCAACGCGGCAGTGCTTTAATCAGGCTGCAATTCAGACCTCCAAAATGTCACCAGATATGTCTTAGAAGTTTGGCAAAAGTCAGAGAGAGGATCTAACTTGCTATACAGTTTTTTTTACGGATCCCATCCTATTTAGTAGACTCCCTACCTTAACCAAAACACAAACCTTCATTTCGTGCAAAATCCTTACAATTAGGTAAACACTGAATTTCCACATTACTTGTGGACCAACAGATAGGACATAGAAAATACATAGGGGTATTTCAAACCTCTGTTTCATCACAGAAGCCAGGCTGGAGAGCCCAATGTCTCTCTCTTTCAGACTTGGAAATCTATAATAAAATGTCCTTTAGTCACAAAAAGTACATCGTATTTTCTATTCATTTTATGTTATTCATAATTCCCAGTGCTGCTGTATAACAGTACCAAGAGCATAACAATGATTTTGTTTTTCTCTTACTCTATTGAGAAACAATGCTATATGCATTTTACAAAAGTCCAGAGCCCCTCAGCGAGTACAATGCACAGCTAAGAAATGAGCAAAGCTCTCCTCTGTCCCAGTGTTTTAACAAAAAAAAAATCCATTTGTCCTTTAAGATGTGAGGATGATAAAGAAATCAGTCCCACTTTTTCAACCTTTTTTCTATGCGTACTAGTAGACTGAACTTTGTTTTCCTCTCCTTCAAGAGGTCACACAATAAGGAATGTGAATACTAGGGGGAAAGCCATATCCTCAACTTACAGGAACAAAACCCCACCACCACAAATAGAAAAAGCTTCCAAAGCAAGCAAACATCTCCCACTCATCCCACAGGCTCAGAAGTCATCTGCAAATCTGAGCAGACTCAGAGCACAGCAGAAAGGCTGCACAAGCAGCAGGTCATAAAAGAGGACATCAACACTGATGTTTGGTTGGAGAGGAAAGGTTCGACTTCCTGGTCAGGTGGAGACGTGAAAGAGGGAACTGTTGATCCTTGCTGCTTACATGGTAGTGATGCCGCCTCCAGACAAGTCCCAAGCCTCGTCTCACTTCTGTTGATTCCTTCCCTTGTTCCGGAGGCATCAGCACTGCTGGGAAACAAATTGTGCCAACCGAAAGGAAAGAAACTGACTTAAAGGACTAAGTATCCTCAGTGGACCCATGGCAATGTAAGCCAGGTTGCGCCTCATTCTCCAGCAATTGCTTTGGTTACATTTTCAAAAGAGAAATGGTGGAACATAAACCTACGATATGCTGCATAAGAAAGCCCTTGAGGCAGTGAACAGTGATGCTGTTTTTCTTACGTTGGCATAATGGCTGGTTCTGTGAAACACAGAAGAATCACTTTGGAGTACTCAGGATCCTATTCTCTCAAAATCTGAATTTCTGTGGGCGGCTTCAGGCTCACTTTTTTCAAGTTTGTGCTAAGATGCAAAAATGGAACCCTTCTTGCTGAACTGTAGAGAAATAATTGTCAGATGCCACATGGAAAAATGTGCTCGTGGTTAGAACATGAGCGCTTTGTACAAGGGCAGGAAATATCATACTTGATAGAAGGTCTTTACCTTTATAATCTTGTAGGAAAAGTCATTTATACAATTGGAGAAAAACATTTACACAAAATGATGTTAATTAGTCTCCAAGCATTTTAGGACTGCTTTATTGCAGGGTAAAGAAGATTATAAGCTCAATGAAACAAAGTTATTCTGGCTTTGTTTATTTGTGAAAAATGAAGGTACATCAACCCTAGACTCCATTACAAAGAAATACATTTTCTTTGCTTAGTCATAGCTGTAACTCTATACAAGCCTACAGATACATGTAGCATTACCGTAAGCGAGAGTAAAATACGGACATTATTAAATGGAGCAACTGAAAATCAACTGTCCCCGTACATAGTGTAAAAACTGTAATTTTGCTATTCTGCTCCTCAATTTGCCATAAAAATGTCAATCTTCTCTTTTCATTTAAAAGGGGACTTTGTTGACTCATTTCATGAATAACTTAAGAGCAAGAACAGCAAAGAACAAAGTTCTGGTAAATATTTTTTAGACACACAAGTATTTCAACACAAAAACAATTCCTCCCAAAGGACTATGTAACATGCACATTTTAGCAGATGTTCAAATGTCTATATATGTAGAAAATCCGAAGAATCATATCAACCTAAATGCATGTTTTTCTATCACTATTATCTTTGAAAATGTTAAGGCTGACTGTGATTTAAGAAGTCTGTTTTGCAATTTCAAAAACATCTGGTCATTCAGCATTAGAAAATCCTTTCTCACTTCTCTCCATCATTTTAAAGAAACATACATCTCATTTGAACATGTATCACCTCTTCTATTTTCTGCTTTGTCAGGATTGAAGATATCTTACATTAATTACCTTTGCATAAATTAAACCAAACACTTTCTCCTAGACCACAGCATTGGAGCTAGGAACACTAAGCTCCTTCTTTACTCATCTCTTGTTTGGTACACCCTTTCCCCAGTCTCCATATATTTAAAATGAACATAATGATTCCTACTCTACAAACTGCTATGATGAAAGTGCTAAGAAATCCTACTTATATTTTTTTTGTTATGTATTGTTATGTCCATTAGGTTTTCATACAATTTAGTCTTCTTTATCTGATATGGCTTAATGGCTTCACCAAAGGCAAATCATGACTGATGACGGGGTTGCAGTATTGGTGGATAAGGGAAGAGCAACTGATGTCATCTATGTGGACTTATGCAAAGCATTTGAAGCTGTCCTGTATGACATCCTTGTTTCTAAAATGAAGAGACATGAATTTGACGGATGGACCACTTGGTGGATAAGGAACTGGCTGGACTGTTGCAGTCAAAGAGTTGTGATCAATGGCTTGACGTCCATGTGGAGACCAGCGACGAGTTGTGTCCCTCAATGGTCTGTATCACGACCGGTATTATTTAACATCTTTGTCAGTGACACGGACAGTGGGATTGAGCACACCCTCAGCAAGTCTGCTGACAACATCAAGCAGAATGGTGTGGTTGACACACTGGAGGGAAGGGATGCCATCCAGAGGGACCTTGACAGGCTTGAGAGGTGGGCCCATGCGAACCTCATGAAGTTCAATAAGGCCAAGTACAAAGTCCTGCACCCGGGTCAGGGCAATCCCAAACAAGAATACAGGCTGGGTGACGAGTGGATAGAGAGCAGCCCTGTGGAAAAGGACTTGGGGTACTGGTGGATGAAAAGCTTGACACAAGCCAGCAATGTGTACTTGCAGCCCAGAAAGCCAACTGCATTCTGGGCTGCATCAAAAGAAGCATATCTAGCAAGTTGAAGGAGGTGATCCTCCCCCTCTACTCTGCTCTCATGAGACCCCACCTAGAGAACTGCATTCAACTCTGGTGCCCTGACATTGGAAAAAGCGGGTCCAGAGGAGGGCCACGAAGATGATCAGAGGACTGTAGCACCTCTCCTATGAAGAAAGGCTAAGAGAGTTGAGGTTATTTAGCCTAAAGAAGAGAAGGATCCAGGGAGACATTATGGTAGCCTTCCAAGACTTAAAAGGGGCCTACAGAAAAGATGGGGAGGGACTCTTTATCAGGGAGTGTAGTAACAGAACAATGGGCAACAGTTTTAAGCTAAAAGAAGGTAAGTTTAGATTAGATATTAGGAAGAAATTCTTCACTATGAGGGCGGTGAGGCACTGGAACAGGTTGCCCAGAGAAGCTGTGGATGCCCCATCCCTGGAAGTGTTCAAGGCCAGGCTGGATGGGGCTTTGGGCAACCTGGTCTAGTGGGTGGCATCCCTGCCTATGGTAGGGGGGTTTGAACTAGGTGGTCTTTAAGGTGCCTTTCAACCCAAACTATTTTAGGATTCTGTAATATCTCTGCTGCTTATCCTCCAGCGGAAAATCTGAAGCTCTAATTATTGGCTCCTGCCCTTCAAAATTAGGACTGTTGGGGAACATACAATATGTAAAACAAACTTGCTAAATGAAAAAAAAAAAAAAAAACCTTATAGATATGCCTCGGAAAAAGGTTTACCCACATTTGTTTGATACTGGCTTATAAAGAGAAATCTACATGTACATGCATCATTAGCTAGTAGCAAAATATTTACTGATTATTTTCTGAAGATAAATACAAGTTTTATACATTTTTGTCATGGTCTCCCTATAAGGACACGCTTAGCATGAGGCCAGATAAGCTGCCTGAATCTGAGCAGAAAGAAAGCCTTAGCATTAGAGGCAGTCGGAGTTTGTTATTACAGCTCCAATTCCCAGGTAGCCTAGGTCAGAGAGCCACTCTCAAGGTTTGAAGTTAGTAAGTGAGCAGCAACTGAAGGTTTTATCTGTTCTAGATGGAGCTGTGATTCCTACAGTATCTAGCTGTTCAGTGTAATTCATCTCAAGCCATACTTTATTTCTCGCATGCCTGGCACACTGGCACAAGGCTGCTGTTTCCAGGCCTTTGTACCCCTTCCAGTATTGCGATTTATCCCCTGTACAGGGTGACTGCCACAGGCCCCTCAGCCACAGGCCTAGGGAGAGCAGAATCAAGAAAAATTGGTTCTAACACAAAAATTAGAACAACTTCACAGGAAAACCTGAAGGTAAGAGCCTGGCATTAATTCATTACCTGAGGACTTAGGCTAGTTCAGGAGCCACTGTACTGGTGCAGGACAAGTTGGTGTCACGTGAGTGAGATGCGCCTGGCTCACCCTCATAAGCACCTCAAAATTACATGACCCTACCGCTTCATCCCTCGTTAATGAATAATTTATCTCGACTCTACCTCCTTCTCAAGTGGTAAAAATAATAACAGAGCATTGCCTCTCTCCCACATGCTTATCAGGCAAGAAATTTTGTTTTTTGTTTTTTTTGCCACACCCTTCAGCAGATTCAGTCTGTATTACTGTGTTTGCGCATATGGAGGAAACAAATGAGCCACAAATAACTCTGTCAAGCAGCAGTTGCAATAACATGTGCAATGAAAGGGCCTTTCTCAGCAGAGCACATCCCTTTGGCACGCCAGGGAGCAGTGCCTCACCGTACCCTCCCTGCTCTGGCACAGTTACCTGGGGACATGGGTTATTTGGACACTTGCCACCAAAGCACAATACTTCTGGAGTCATGAAGATTTAAGGAGAAGGGGGTTATGCATGCAAATATATTATCTGGACAGTGTTTTACATTGAAATGCCATGAACACCAGTGATGTGCCCAAGGATGAACTTAAATAGTCTAAATTCGTCTAGTGATTACCTCAAATATTATGCCTGTGAGAGACATAATTACAGTCCTTCTACATGCGTGATGGCTTAAATTTACTTCCAGTTCATACTGCGTGATTAGTCCACCCACTTGTCATACAGACATATAAAAATAATAAGAATAGAAAAGATCAATTTGACAATGACAATTTTAATACAGCCTTGGCCTTTCAATTAAAATCGAATAGGTATGGAGAACGTAGATAATTACACTACCTCCCCTCTGGCACATTTAGTCAGCCTGGTGCAGATGCTGGCTTCTGCTTCTGTAAGAAGGCAGACCTCAGGCTGCTGAAGGCCTTTTGTGGTACGAAGGCAGTGACAGTAATTCAGGAGCTAAAATACAAGCCTGTCAGGTAGCAAAATTTTCTTATAAATCCCAATTCCCTGTATTTCATATATACACCTGCAATCATTGCATTGTGCTTCAGAGCTCTTTTACAACAGCACAAATATCATAGATTATGTATTGAAAAAGGACACGTTATATCCGTTAGGCAAAACTTCAGACACAGCTTCTGAGAACAGAACAACATAAAATTTCACCCAGTCTGTTTTATGAAAGCCTGAAGGGCTGACTGGGCTTTTTTTGGGTATACTAATCCAGTATTGCAATTATGAAATAAAGCGATGTAGTTGTTCCCAGGCTTTGACATGTGGAAAGTAGAGGTAGAAGAGGAAGCTAAATACGTAAAAGATTTATCTCTACAACTATGTCTATAAATTTGCCTAGTATCTCTGCGATTAAGCAGAGAACTAAGAGTGTGATACAGCCTCTGTAATGTTTGAACATTTGGAAATGCGCCAATAACTTGCTTTTGTTTTTGTCTTTTCAAGGATCCTACTGAGTAGTTGCCATCCTTTAGTTGTAAAGGCATTATATTGTTTGGTTTGATGCCATTAATTTAAAAAGCAGCACTATTTTGTCTTGGTTTTGTCATATAATCAGTGCTTGTGAAATGCACTAGGAGCAGCCTTTGTGCCATTACAATGCAGCAGGACCATGAACTGCCCAGCTTTCTGCCAGCGGTTCGCAGCACTGTCTCACGGAGAGCTTACGCAGCGGTCAGAGGCAGCTGAGCATCACCAGGAGGTATGATGGGAAAAGCCTGGGTCTTAAGCAAGGCTACATCTCCTCTGAGGGGAAATGTGCTCTGCGGCATGCTTTCACACTTGTGGTTCCCAGTTTTTTAAGCTGGGGACGAAACATACCCCAGGGACACACAACCTGGATGTGCATACGACATTCACTTCAAAGGAAACTTGAGCAGAGAGATGAGCAGCAAATACCCTTGTTCTTCTCTCAGAGTCAGGATGTGGCTGAGGTATATTCAGTGACTACTTCTGAAGGAAATTAAATTGTCCTAGGCTGTATTTGAAGGTTTTAATTATCTGAGCATCTCCCTGCAGCAGTTTGCATATACACCATAAATGCCAGATGGAGTTTACTGAACACAGATGAACACACTTCACAAAATATTTTCTTTCCATTGCATTTCATTATCTAAATGTAAATAGGAAGGTATGCTTAGACAACAGGTGGCAGAAGGAGAAGAAGAAAAAAATTTCAGCACTGCACTTGGCCACAGGAAATTTAGATGTAACATTGGCTGGAAACACTGGCTGACACCTTGTGCATCCTGGTTCGTTCTAGCCCACATGGGGATATAAGCCATTTATGTGCACTCCATTTTCAGCAAAGTCCATGTCCCTCATAAAGCTGTATGCTATGCAGTTTGTTGAGGAGCTAGTTTTTCTGCCTCTACAACTTTGGCATCTAAGTTAACTAGGACTCATAGGTTATTTTCAGCTCTTAATATGAGTACACAAAATCCACTTACTAAATTACAGATCAGTTTGCATGCCCAGATGAATTTTGGAACATTAGAATTTAGCTTTGAAGCCTGGCGAAGGCATGTGTCATGAGGTTAAGTTGTGCTGGGGGTGGGAGGAGAAATATAGAGTCTTCACCCATGGAGATATTAACAGAAATGGCATGTGTAAGAAAGAAGAGAGAAATATGCTACGCCTGGTGCTAGGGATTGGTTGTATCCAGTCTTGGGCATCACATTTAAGGAAAATATAGACAAGAAAAGAGTCTGAAGGAGACCAGCAAGAATGGTTAAGTTTGGAAAAAATGCTTAGAAAAGAAAAGAATGGAGGGATGTGTGTGAAGAGGACATTAATCTCCATGTATGAGTGGCTGCTTTAAAGAGGATATTGATCACCTGCCTATGGGCAGGTGGTAGGACACTGGGTAACTGCCTTAGTTTGCAAGCATACATTTAGGGGGCGGAAGGTTAAATATGAGACTATGTAAATACTGTATCTAAAACTGTTTAGCTTGGAGACACTAACTAACCCACTATTTTCACAGGATGTTTTAAGAAGTGGTCATGCAAGTATATCTGACAAGGCAACAGACCTCTGTGGTTGAACTGTAGACGATTTTCTCTTAAGGAACTCTTCCATTATATTAATATTTAACTATGGATGTTGCATTTATACTGAGCATGAAAACTGCTTTCTCCTACTAACGTCTCTTTATATTAACTACGAGAGATCTCTGCTGACAGTTTTCTAAAGCAGTATACATTGCCTGCTTCTAACAACATGCCAAAGCTTATCAGAAGTCAAAGAAAGCTCAGAAAGGTCAAGTAAAGAACAATGTCTTTATACTTGGTAAATTATGAAGGTATGATTGATGAATATACATATACTTACATATACATGTGCATATATGTATGTATATATGTATAAGAAAACAGCTAGGATTTCTTGTTTTTCACCTGCTACTTTATTTCAATTGTGTAGAGGATAGCACGCAAACCACCACAATAATTGATTGCTCCTGTCAGTGATCAGGAAAGAAGGAAACCCTAGAACACCCATACTAAGATTCTGCTGGCACATTCTACTCCAATCTGGTTTGTACAGTGAAGAGGAGACGATTACAAGGCTTCATTACAAATTACACTTGAGTAAGGTAGTGGATATTAATGCCACTTTTTCTAAAGTTAATAAAATCCACTTGCAATAGCATTAAAGTGAACAACCAGGTATAATCCCAGTGTAATATCAGGATGCACAAAGCTAAATGTATGCCTTCAAGGTTTTCACAATAAAAGACAGAAGTGTTATTCAACTGAGAACAAGAGGTGCAACAAAGCTGTACTTAAAAGACAACGTGGTTTTTCTAAGGCTACTGACTAAGCAAACAGAGTAGCTTCCAGGTAAGCTTTTCAGTCAAGATGAAATCCAGAAAAGAAAAAAGAAGCAGGCTACCCTATGGACAGCCCCCTATCTGATAAAACCTTCTCTATCTCAGACGGGGCAAAATAGTCAGAGGTAAGTCTGACTGACATCATTACATCTCCAATGAAGGGTACCACTTTGTGTATGTGAGGCTTAATTATATTGTTAAGGAAGACTTCTTTTTTGTTTTACTCAAGTTTTGGCTCAGTTAGAGGTACAACAGCAAGTATGACTGATGTACTCTATACAGAACAGTGATCTCAGTAAACTCCAATCAAGACATATGTCCTATCTTACTAGAAGATAAAAAAAGGGGAAAAGATTTTTTATTTCTGAGTGGGATTTATTTATTTATTTATTTTGAACTGTGTAGGAGTCAAATCACCAGCGTGACAAAACCTGCACACATCAAGTCTTACATCACTGTGTACTGTTGTGGTATTCATTCTTTGACACACTTTTAGCAGAAAGAAAACGAGCCACGAAATTTGCACACTGTAAGAAAAATAATCTACCAACAGAAACCGTGTTTTTTGCCTTCTGTCTTCTCTGAGACAAGAATAAAAATATAGCTGTGATAAGTTTATGGCTTATTGAACACCTCTGGCAAAGCAAGATTGGATGGCCTCTGCAACACGCAATATAAGCCTCAGGGACTCCCTCAGCTTTCAGACTAACTTTGTCACAACAAACAGCCATAATTTTAAGAGGATAAACACAGAAACTCACCCTTGTTGTGTAAGCAGCTTCTGGGTCATCTTCTAGTACACGAGAAAGACCAAAATCTGAGACTTTGCACACCAAGTTACTATTGATGAGGATATTACGAGCAGCTAAATCTCGATGGACATAACCCATATCTGACAAATATTTCATGCCAGATGCGATCCCTCGCAGCATGCCTACTAGCTGGATGACTGTGAACTGGGCATCGTGTTTCTGGAAAACATTAGAAATGTCATTTCAGAGATTGTTTGTGCTCCTCCTTGCACAGGCTTTTTGATAAAGACCCTGGAAATTCCTTGGATGAAAAGCTCACGAATCAGGGATCGAGAGTTAAATGCCACACATGGAACTACTTTGATCTGGAGAGAATAATCTCCCCATCAGCTGAGGGTAAAGGGACAGATCTTCAATTCAGATAAAAATGTAGTTTTCCTGTTCTTGCTCTCATAAGGATTTTAATTTCCTAGATGGGACCTGTATAAAAGTGGCACATAAATCTAAGTCGTGTGTGCCCTTGAGACTGGGGTGTCAGGACATTAGGGAAACAGATGTCCAGCTTCTCTGAAAGCCCATAGGAACTTGTAGTGAAAATCCCAGCCTTACTCAATGGACTAGCGAAAGTTTCCTATTATGCATCTTTTTTTTTTTTTAACAGTAACAAATGCTGTTCTCATTTGGTGGCTTTCAAATGCCCCCAAATTTAACTCATTCCTCAAAATTTTCCTCAACTTCATTAACACCAAATCACTTAAGCACTCTGTGACTTAGCCTAGAAACCAACAGTTGCACAGACTTCTAATTGTCTACTTCTAGACATATGTTTTAAATCTCCCAGCTCTTACTAATGCAGTTTGTTAACACTGAGCTTTGATATTGATATATGGATACACAGACAACAAGACAACAGTATGACCTACAACAGCTCTCAAATGAATCCCCCAGTGCCATAAATGTATCACCATGGGCAGCTCTCCAGCTCTTCCTGCTGCTTCTTCCAGAATTTTATTAAATACATCGGAGTTGGCTCTGCCATGTGCGGTGAGCTCACACGAATCAGCCTGCAAGACTGACTGCATTCATTTCATTTCTGATTAATACACTTAGGGGCAATATTAGCACTGTAAACATTAGATAAATATATGGCACAGAGGATGCTTAAAGAGCCTCTCAGAACTCCCTTTCATGAAGGAATTTATTATTATTAAAGACTCTTAGCAATTCCCTGCTATGAAATCTTCTTTAACTACAGCCAACACAAGATCATCTATGTAGACCCTGGAAAAGATTTAGCAAGAAATCACAAGAAGGTTTCTAACCATGAAAGGAATGAGATCCTGAGATAGCCTTTCAACTGTAGTGGGAAAGGCAAACTAACTAGTTTTAAGAGGCATTTATAAAATCGGTTATATAGCCTGGGTTGCCTGTCATATTAATGAGTCATAAGGTTCTTATGCTGTTTCCATGCGACAACAGTAAAAGAAAAAAAAAATCACACTCGAACGAAAAAGCTGAACAACTGTTTTCTACAGTCAGAAATTATTCTCCTGTCCTCAGAGCTTTCTTGAAGGATTTTTAGCCTAAACAAAATATATATCGTTCAGTACAGGTATATTTCATTCAGATACACTGACACATTATTTATATGTATTTTACATGCTTCAGTGGACATCATAACATATATAGTACATACTGAAACTAAGGTTGACAATATGTCCCCTTTTGGGGTTAAACGTCTAGTTCAGTGTTATGAATTTGGGGGATAATGTCATTCAACCATGGCAGAACCAAAGCAGTCTCCCAGCGACAGCTGAGTTTGCCCTAACAAATTAAAATTAAACTAGTGTTTCCCCTCAGATGGGATTTCATTTCTGCTACACTTCTTGTTTTGCCACAGGTAAATCTCGGTGACACAGGGAGCGTTCAAATTTTTTTAGGCTCGCTACCAACTTCGACAGAAAACTAAGATAAATCAACAACAGTATTAGTATGTCTAAGGTTGAGGAAAGAAAACAGGCTAATAAAGTTTGCTAGCAAAACATTTCAAACAGCCTCACGTAAGGGGTTATTCCCTAAATTTTTCACTTTTAGGGAAATGACTCTTGGCTCACTATTACTGGTTACCGATAACTTTTCCACAAATCCGTTTGCTTTGGAAATCACTTGTAAGACATATAGGCTGCCAACCAATAAGTACAAACGCATTACAGCGGTAATTCTATCCTAAGAAAAACAATTTTCATTTTAGTGTGCCAGAATTTTTTTTTTAATAGACATGACATATGAATAAACCCAGAAATTTATCAGTTCATTTCGGAATAACAGCGACAGCAAGCAGCCAAAATGCAACAGAAGATCCCACCTGACTTTCTGAGCACATCACAACATGGACAACATCCAGGGGAAATAATGAAATATCAAGCATCGAGAGCTCATGATGCATCAGAGTAGAGTGTCTGCAAATTCGTAACAAGTTCAGAACAAGAGACAGTCGTGCTCCAGGTAGTTATCTATTGCACTCACCCGTAGGAAGCTGTCCAAGGAACCATTTTCCATATATTCAGTAACAATCATAACTGGTTTACCTGCAAATATATTACAGAGGTCAGGCATTTAAAATGAATACATGATGATCAGTAAAAAGAGGCATTTCAGAAATGTGTTCCAATTTACCAAATCCCAAGGATAATTTTACCTTTGAAATGGAAAGCAAAAAATACCCATGCAAAAATCACCGTGCCCGCAATGTAATGGCGATTGCACTGACATCAACAGAAACACAGTCCCTTTGGCATAAACTGATAGTATTTTTAGCAGGCGAAGCATCTTACATTTTCAGTGCACTGTGCCTAATCCAGCAGGCGTGCAGATTCGTTTCATTTATGTAACGAAGCAGGCGTACTCTGGCAGGCATGTACCCCCACACTTCCTCCAGAAGGGAACGGGGCACAGGCTGTGGAAGAGCCACAGCTTCTCTCCACAGCCACCCTGGTCTGCACAACGGAGGGGCAAGGGCTCTACCGCTGGGACAGGTTAACACATTCCTCAGATACTGAGGTACCTGAGAACAGCAGCATGCTCCCTGAAGTAGCAGCCGTGCATCCTTGAAAAGCCTCTCATATCTTTGAAAACCCATCTGGGCAGATTCAGATCAGTTCATGAAACTGTTCCTTCTACACCCTAAGGTATTTTGTAACATAACCAAGGTTTTATATGCAACTCTGACATGCTGGAGAGAAATGAATACAAAAATTCATGTGATTACAGTGAAGTTTCCAGACAAAGGTCATTGCCCTGCTAATATTTTTACCATCATATGGATTTTATTATTTCATAATATTTTCTAAAGCTTTGTTTATTTTCTTTTTGTGGTGGAGAGAAAGGTGGGTAGGAGCATAAAGTTATTTAAGGAGATGAATTATTATTTCACATATAATACAGAAAGACTTCTGACTATAAAAGCATGACAAAGGCCTGCATATTGCATAGCTGGTGATATTTTAGCTTTTGAAATTGAACAGCATGAGGCTTGAAGAGGTACCCTGTATAATTAAAAGCAAGAAAGCTATGAGAAAAGCAAATGGTAACAACTCATTTTTCCTACCCCCAACCCCCAAAACACAACTTTCACAAAATAGAAATTCTTAAAAATATTAATTTCAAAGAATTTGAACGTTCTTTTAAGAACTTTTGGAAGAAAATCCTTTGTCCTCTTTCATAGATTAAGGGATCAAAATACCCTCCTTCTGCTGTCCAGCTGATGCATAATACTGTGGAAGACACACGAAAGGGTACTGGACAGTCAGCTGTTAACTTGTGGGAACAAACTCTTTATTCAAAACATTGATTTCGAGTTATATGAGATATGGTACAGATAAAAGAACTAATGATGTAAAAATCTCCAAAAATTTTCTGTTGCTTGCTTACTCTTGCAAGCAAGAAATATGCAGTGCAAAAAAAAAGTACCTTACAGTGTGCATGCAACATTAACTCAAAGGCATTTTTGGTAATGCACAGAAAGTGCTGCTGGACCTTTAAAGTATAGGGCAGCATTTTACTGGGGCTATCTAAAACTTTCTGTGATAAATCCATGTACTTAGAAAACAGGAGACAGTTGCCTGGTTTCTGTATAAACTCAATTTTATGACACATCAGAAGACTGAATTTAGAGTAAGAAGATCTGTCTTTCAAATTATTAGGAGAGCATCTTCCTGACTTGCTCACCCATATTAAGAAAGCCCTAAGTGCAGGGTTTCACTCACATCCAGTTGGAAATGTGTCCATAATAAGAAGCATATGCTCTGAAGCAACACTGCACTTTTAAAAGAACACTCTGCATTCATTTATCAAATCACAGCCGTTCATACACGATAACAACTTGTGTCAACAGTGTTGCCGAAATTTATTATACTAACAGGCTACAAATTGCTGTAAATTATTAGTAAACTAAGCAGAACATGTGTGCTGGTTATTAGGACTACTGCCTACAGCGTGCCCAGGAGACCGATGTAGCAGGAAAACTCAGAACCGAAATCAATATCAAGTGGGGGAATAACTGCATTGGAGCAGGGGATTGAAGTCTTATTTGGTGAGTGCACCTCTCTCACACTGCCAGCGTGTCGTGAGGCAAATCGCAACCACTGCAGCTGGAGAATTTCTCATGTCAAGCAGTCCTGCTACAGGGATCGTGGCCATTGCAGCACTAGGAGCTGCTTCAGAAGAGGTGCCCAGTATGAGAAGCGAGTTCACTGCTAAGGGCCACCTCTCGAAAGAGTTTAGTTAATGAAGAAAAGGTCATATTGCCTGTTTATCTGCATTGGGAGTGATCCAGCAAATATTTCACAGACTTTCTCCTAACTGTCTATATAAACCAATACTTTTGAGTGTGATTTAATAGCCATCATTAAAAAATATGAAAACTTGCTAATTTGTTACTATAATATATTGATCTGGTTTAAAAAAACAAAAACAAACAAACAAACAAAACCATACATACAAGACGACAAAGAACAAGAAACACCTTAGTGAATGTTAGAGAAAAATTAATGATCACCATTGCTTGCATTTATGCCATAGAATTTTACCCAGCAAATAGTTCCAGAACAGTCTTCTCAACTCCCGTATTCCAGTTATCTGGAGAGGGGGCTGAATCCCTGATGCTTATATTGACTTTAATTGAGAATACTCAGATCTTGCTCTCATACTTAAACGCGATAGACAGCTAGCACTCCCAGCCACCCCTGAGACAGATAGCAAGTCTGCTGTGAATACAGTCGAGGAGCAAACGTACTAATATTCTCTTACACAAGAATACAGGAAGACAGAATTAGTAACGCACATTTACAAGCAATGCACAAAATCCTGCATGCAGAGCATTAAACTATTTTCTGAAGTGCCACCGAAATACAAAATGTAACAAAATAGATTTTAGCTCTGCTGTGTACAGACTGACATCGGTCTTTCAAGAAATTCAGGGACTGTAAATATTATTTTGACTGTACAAAGTGTGTGTCATTAAAAAGCAGGAGATAACTTGAATTTATACAGGCAGATCTGGCAGCTCTCTCCTAATGCGAACGGTGAGACATTAAGTTGAAGAATAATTTTTTTTGTTATCTAAATCAGCAAAACAGACTTTCATGAATCACACCTAAAGGAAGCATTACAATTGTAACTGTTGTTTCTTTGTAACACATAGGGTTTTACTCACCTTTCACTATTTTTCTTTTTTAAACATATATGTATTTATTTCATATACTTGTTGCACTAAGCTGTAAAATTCTTTTGTGCCTTTCTGTTTGTGAAACCTTCAACCACCCAATTTTAAAAACAAGATACCTTAGAAACAACAAAACCATCTACTTAAAAACAAACTCTGGTATACTCTACCCAGTTAAACCAAAAGTGGCCTCAGCACACTCCAAGCAGTTCACTGAAATGGCAAGGAGCTCTTCTTTCTAAAGACCTGCTTTATCAGCAGTCCTCTAGGATGAACTAGAAAACATGCTACACAATTTTTCCACTCCTCTGAAGAATTTCTGGGCATTCTTGTTTATTATTATTATTATTATTATTATTATTCATTTTTTTTATTTTATTTTTCAATTTTTTTTTAAGAATAACTCATACAAAGTCTTATTGATCTCCTACTTAACAGTTACTACAGGACTTTGACCATTAAATTTATCACCTTATGCTGCAATAGAAACTTAATGTAGATGAAGTCTCTGAGTATATCTCTCTCAGAACAAGCTTATATTTTTTCCTATATTTCATGTCTCTTTTCTACTACCAACTGTTTCTATCTTTTCATCCCAAGGTAGAGGCCAATCAGCAGCACAAGCAATGAGAGCTGGAACTCTCCCAAATAACGCAGCATCACTAGCAGGAGATCCCACCAGCTGCTTGTAACGAGAAGAGCATGTGGCTCTTGGGGCTGGGTGGAGGGTGGCTGGGAGGAGGCTACTGCAGCTGCCATGGGAGAGCTCGGTAAGAGCTTTAAGACCAACACCAGCAGTCAGGAATGCCTGTTACACCATGCTGCTGTCTTAAATAAAGTGGAACTGGAGAGGGTTCTTTGAATAGGTTACTCGTCCAGGAAGGTACCAGATATGGATAGAGTTTTCAATTATTGTTTTGTCTCAGAAGAAACTGTGATTTGTTATCATAAACATTGACAAACATATGCTTTAAAAACAAAAAACAAAACACACAACCCAAAGGCAGATTTAGCACATGTCCCTTAGCAAAAATATAAATATTAACAAAGAAACAAAATTAATTTTATTACTGACAGCTTAAATCCCCAAGACTTTTTAGGGATTTTTACTAAGGAGTATTAATTTTGGAGGCCTCGTGCTGGTACATACTGAATATCACACAGAGCATTTTCCCTGCATGAAAAACCATGTAGGAAAAAGGTTGGACTTATTTATACACTCGCATTTGTTCCTGTAGCCAGGTAGGCTGTTCATTAATTTGTGCTAATGATAAAGTCTAATGATTTAGGTGAAAGCTGGACATATTGCTTCAGTGCGATTAGGAAACCTTAGGACATGAGACTCCAGGACTCCTAGCAGATTATCAGCAAGTGCTGCTTCGCCACTTTGTAGCAATTTATAGCTCCAGAGTACTAAATCCATTCCTAAAATCTGCCTTTTTTTTTTTTT
>VXAL01009320.1:301917-316907 GCA_013399475.1 Chauna torquata
AAAAAAAAAAAAAAAAAAGCATTTTATGGAGATTTATTGGCCTCCAAATTGACAAAGAAATAATGAAACTGAGTTCCCAAGCTAATTGCCTCGAAAACAATGCAAACTAAGAGACCCACTCTTAACAGAAGGGCTGCGTGTGCGCAGCATTAAATGCCGAGTGCGTTTCCTTCAAGAGTCTGATGATTACAGAATTACTTGCAAGTAAAACAAAAAGTAATTGGCTGTATATTGCTGTTGGTTAAAAATCTTGTAAATGCTCCTTTCCGTCCATGCTGAATGTACATTACAGGCTCCCTCATACCCCCAATAAAAATAACAACAATTAAAAGCTTCTGCGCTGTGGGGATTTTGGCTGCAGATTTTTAATGCTGACCCCAGAGGTTCCCAAGATCAGGTGATGGTGACTGCAAGGAGAATAATCCCTTCACACCAATAATTAAGGGCAGCCTCTATAGTAACTGGGTTCTGTCATGAAAAACAGATAATAAACACATGCACATGTGTTAAGCTGTACTACTTTACAGCTCATTCTGTGCAAACATAATAATTTACATTTTCATTTTACCAGCATGAATTGCCCTAAGGGTAGCAAAAAAATAAAAAGGGCCTAGCCAAAGAAGGCAAAGGGAGAGGATCTGAGGAGGTGAAACACATTTTTGCTCCTTTGAAGTAATATTATAGGATTTGTAATAAGGCTGCAGGGAATAGTTCATGGCTGGAGCCTTTTTTAAGTAATTCAGAATAAACTGACTGAAATAAACCAGCTGCTGTATTTGAGATGCTGAAAGTTTACGACAGCCAGGGAAGTTACTTTACCCTTTTTCAGTTCATAGGACCTATTTTCTTTTTCTATGAGAAAGACTAGTTTAGTAGAAAAATAAAGTTTCAACAGCCACATACATACATACATACATACAAATCCTAACAGATAAACATCTGCAAAATCAATAAATCATTTTCAAGAATTTCTAACAGAAATACTAGATTCATGATCAGCTCTGTTCTGACTACATGGTAGATCAGCATGGCACTACTCAGAAAACAGTACGTAAATATCTAAAGCCAAATTAAAAGCAATTTAATCCACAGGAATTTAACCGCACTGACATGTTTAAGAATAGTGATTGCAACTTTCCGTTGTGTGGGAGTAAGGAGAGCAAACTCCGACCTGTTATTTGTCTTCGACACTTTTTTTACTGGCTGCTTTTATTTTATAACCTCATTAAATTTGGATGATGAAGCATTAATTCTATGGGCCACATGTAACCGTACAGATTTTTTTTTGAGGCCAGTTGGTTAGCTGTCGATAGGCTGCACGATGCAAACCCAGTGCTATAGCTCGTGTATCCCTCGACAGTGCAGGGGAAGGAGCACACATGTTTGTGGATCCAGCTCTCTCAAGATAAGGAAGGGTTCCAAACTTAAAATAATAATAACAATATGAACAGTCAGAGAACAGTTACTGCATTGCCACTGGCATTAGGAAGCAGTTCTAATTTCCAGCTACTGCTGGTAAATCCCTCATTAAAATGTTAATTCAATTATATTTGGTGGGGAGGCATATCTGGGGGGGGGTTGGCATGCCAATACCAACAGCTCTCTTCTTGAGGATGGTACAGTGTCACTGTTATGTGTAAAAGGATATGCAAGGAAGGAAAATGCTTAAGCGTAAACCACATTAACCTTACAACATGATAAACAATAGAAATATACGGTCCATCATAGTTTACATGGTACAGCAGGGCATTAAAAACTGCTTCAGCTCCAGATAAAAGACAAACTACTGCTTCTTATTAAAAGCATGCTCATTAGACACCAAGAATTCTGTGGGTGAAAAAAAGGAGTGTCCAGTCTTGGTGTTTATGAATAGTATTGTCTGTTTGCTGTAAAGACGAAAAAATCCAAAATGCGGTGATTAAAAAAACATGAAGCCTTTCCCACTCCTAATCAGGAATTTTAAACCATCTCCTTCCTCTCCCTTAAACTTCTCCTTTAAAATTAATTTATTCCTATTTTAAAGAGGATATGGGCAGAGCTTTTGTCGTGACCTAGCTTTCACGATCTACAACTCCTCTGCTGTGGAAGAGCACTGCCGGGTTATTCACCTTGCAGAGCTAGGCTCAGAGAGGAGCTGACATACTGCAGGAAGACCTCCTGCCCCATCTATGGCCACAGCAAGTGAGTTCTTCCTGGAAACCTTGAATCCCTCCTGGGCTCAGAAAATCAGCTCCTCCCCAGAGCATCTCCAGGATGGGACCTTGCTCCATGTTGTTCCTTTCATAGGATGCAGACGAACGACCCAGAAATGAAGGCCCCTTTAGCCTCATCAAAAATAGGCATGAAAACATCAAAAATGGATAGGCTTTGGCTTTGGCTTTGGGAGAAGTTTCAAAAGTAGCCCACATTCCTCAGGATGAGCAAAACCTCACATCCTTAACTATTTACCTTTTTTGTGATTCAGAGACAATATAAGTCAGTAGAAAGGCTCTCTTCCTAGTTGTGGGTGAGACCCAGAGAAAGCGCAGACATATGCACTCTTGCAAGTGGAAAATCAGGAGTTGAACAGAACACATTCGTAAACAGAGCTGGATTAAGAAATCCCATTAATTTGTGAGACACTTGTTTAGTAGTTATTCTTAATTTAAGAAACTACTACAAATCACTTTTCAGCCTATGCTTACAATAATTCCAAACTAAATTTATTAACAGGTCACCTTTGTTAAGCAAGCAATTTTCATAGGCCCTTCAGCAGTCATCAAGACCTGTTTCATTGATTTTATATTTTGCTTTGGGAAAAAAATGTCATTGCTTAGATATTATACAGTTTATAAGGAGGAAGCTGAAGTTACACTCTGCATTTCAGTAATGCACAGCAGAATCAATATCATATTGCTAACCACATGCCTTGTTTGAACATAGACAGCAATGTTTTGCTCATTACTAACCTGAACACAGATGAAAGAATCTGAGACAAAGACTGATTGTTTGGGGAAAATCTGCTTACCCACAAGAGAAGAGACAATTCTCTTCCTAATTTCACCTTGGTTTAAGTGAGGTATGGCTTTTTTCTTTTTTTTTTTTTTTTTTTTGTTTAATCGAAAAACACCAATTGTGTAGCGGATGAATTCAACAGATCTGGAAGCATTAGAAGGCTTCAGTAACTTACAATGGCCATTCCCAAAATGTAGTCTTTTCTCATCAGTACCATGTTTAGACTTCTTGTATCCACAGAATCTACAAGCAACAGAGAAAAAAAATGAGTATAGAGAATTGTATATGTTAACTGCAGGTGGAAACAGAATAAAATGTTTTTGCTCCACAATTAAATGCCTGTTTGAAAGTTTAATGATATTTACATTCTCTGTACCCTATAGAGGCATGTTATGTTCTCAGGGAATTTGAGGAAATTGGCTAATGAGAGGATTTGTTGATTTTTGACCCCTACAGTTTAATTTTACAATTGCCTAAGAATGTGTTTATAGCATTTTTTAACAACTGCTGCATGATTGGGGTTGCGAACATTAGCGGGCTCATTACCAAGCACAAAGCAGCGCTCAGAGCTCCAGGGCAGCAGACAAAGGAGAAGGTGCAAATCGGCCATGCTACTCCTTGATGATGCTCTATTTGCCATGCTCATCAAGGCCCCACAGAGAAATGGAAGGAGGAGTAAATGCGCAAAATAGAGGACAAACTAACCTTCCAATCAGGACGTATACAACAACCGTGAGGAGAATGATGGCAACCGCAGCTGAAATGGCAATCATTACGACCTGGCTATTCTCACTGGAAATGGAGAATGCTGGAAAGTTAACACAAAAATATATAAATAACCCCCCTCCACACAAAACATTAATTACATTACAATTGACACATACAGGGAACAGACAGATTGAGTCATCACTATATAGCATTTGGTTTCCTGCCAAATATTTAATCTGCTAGGTAATTTTTCATCAGACAAATAAATACAAGGGAAGAAAATGAAAGACTCTTGCCTTCTTTGAATATTTACAGAAGTTGTTGCTCCTACTGCTGATTTTTGCTCTTGCTGATTGTAGCAACAGCTGTTACACTGATACTTACATATACATACATATGGGAGTACAAACATACATACCATGACGTACATATATTTTGTCAGTCAGTAAGGAATTTTTCCTCAGCAAGAAATCCCAGCCAGTCAATAACCATCAACCTTACTCTCACTTCTGTGTGATGGAAAGTGCTTTAATGAATTAGGCTTCGCAATTAAACCTAATAGTATCACTGTGAAGGCTGTGAAAAGTGTGGGCACACAGAAGCAGATAGAAGGATTATCTAGGTTAATCTAGGAGAAAGGAAGGGCTTTTTTCTGCCTTACTTCGGATACTTCTCTGCAGTGCCTAAGCCTGGAGTTTGGGTACACTAGACTGCCATACGACTGGACACCTTTGGATCTTTGGTATGGACAGAAGGGTCCTCTGAGAGACCGGGCAAGGTAGACAATTGTTTAATGTCCTCTCTCTCCAAGGCAGCTATGCCAAAAGCCCACCGGTACCCTTTTGGGTCCTTGAAGTACCCTCTCCTGAGGTAGTCTATACCAATGATGCACGGAGCCTCTGGGCCAGTCACAATGCGGTGCTTTTGCCACTCATTCCCAGTTAGACTCACTTCAGCCTCCAACACAGTTAGCTGTTGGGATTCCCCTGTCACTCCGGAAATACAAATGGGTTCTGCTCCTTTATAGTGTATTATACAGTGGGGCCTGTTCAGCACGTGTAACCTCCTCCACAGCATTCTCTTTCTCTTTGAGTTGTTGGACCTCTTGGGACAGTTTCTCCACAGCATTCTCTTTGAATTGCTGGAAGTCTCGGGACAGTTTCTCCACACCTAGCGATCTTCACCAAGTACAGCAGAATCAGGCTCCTCACCCCAATGTTTCAAGGTAGTTGTCCAGCGTGAGCTGAAAGATAGCCCTCTGTTTCCCCACAAATTGGGCAGTTTGTCTGCCTGGAGTCACACCATTCCCCGTGGGAAGAAGCCTCCACCTATCACAGGCCTACAACTGCACTTGTGTAGTTATAATGTGGCAATAGAAACCAAGTTATGTGATTTGGTGTTTATTTGTATAATTTGTATGCTCTTCATTGAGATACATGCAACGCTGTCTCCTGTCACCTTCCACATTTTTGGTCAGCTACTCTTTTTTTTTTTAAAAACTTCTTTTTTAAAAATTACTTTGCAGAGAAAGCTAATTGATTTCCAAGTTATGAAATCTTTTATCATCACGAATCATGACTGATTTCTTCTCCTTGCTGTACTCCTCTGTCCTATCTTGAGTTTCATCCATTACGCCAATACTGCGTGTAATCATAATACTAATTTTTGACTTTTTTTTTTTTTTTTAAACATGGAGCTCATTTGATTTCCAGAAAACTGAAGTGGTGGAGGAACAAGGTGAGGGGATGAAATACATAACATATCTCAGAAATATACAGATGTTAAGCACAAGATCACTGGGCTTATGCTACTCTTCTTGGTTAAGAATTTAGCAGAGCATTTCTCACACCATGGGTTCTCGAGCCATGAATAAACTTTATGAGTCTGTATCAGAACTATATTCTTGAGCTGTGTTACAGCCTCTGAAAATCAGATACAAGTCTGCCTGCCTTCTAAAAAGTAAACAGTCTTTCATTATGTAGCATCAGCCTACATTGGTAACTGGTTACCTAAACAAAGGTGGACTTTTTGATGCATTAAGCCACTTTCACCTTCTAGCAAAGAAAAGGTCTGATTTACTACGCAGTACCAAGCGATGAGAACGTAACATTTAGGGTGATGAGTTCCATTAAGAATCTTTCTGATATAACAACGGAACTTGTAAAGAATACTGATGAGGTCATCAGGTAAGCAAGTGTTATTATCCAGGCATTAGAGAAAAGAAAAAGGCAAGTAAATAACTTCCCCAAGGTCACCCAGAAATCTAGCAACAGGGAGAAGGCGTCAAACTGCCCAACTCCCTGACCAGCTCCTTAACTGAGCAACTATCCTGCCCAGCCTGTGTGCATTAGTTTCACCTCAAGGCTACACAGGAGACACCAGCTCTGCTATGCAGTAACGTGGAGAATTAAACATTGACCCACAGGAGTAATGGACCAATATAATATTAATTCTCTTGGGGCACCGAGTTTAAAGTCCACAGGGTTCAGGCCACAAACTGTGAATATGGTATGGTATCAAACTCTCTCTCAGTAGGAACTGCGGTCTAGCAAGGTATTGATTCTGGCAGCAAGCAGCAGTAGGGTACGGAATGGAAGAAAATACTACCTGTAACATTCATGGTATATTCTTTACAGCATATTTCAATTTTAGTGATAAAACATAAAGTTATATAGTAATGCTACCCAGAAAGACACATCATAAATAGTTATGAGTTGCATTTACTAAGCTAGAAAGGGAATGAAAACAGCCACTTAAATCAGTCAGAAACTGGCCAGGAAGTCAATTTAAACCATTTGAACAAATACATACAATCTGGACTGGTTTCAAATTCAAACTTGCGGCTGTTTGTCCCATATCCAGCTGCAGTTCGGGCTCGAATTTGAAAGATGTAGGTGGTATCAGGTTTGAGGCCGCTGATAGTAACATTGGTGCCTTTGGCTCTCAGGATAGTATAGCTTGTCTCTTGTTCCTGCTTTTGGGAAAAGAAATTATCAGATTAAAACCACACCCTTAGAAACAGCAACAAGAGGTGTTTGGTACAAAATGACTACAAATCACCCAGAAAGCCCTTGCACATTTCTTAAATATTTATAGCCTGACAAATGCTTGCACAGCCATTCATTTTCAATCTACTAAGAATCTGTTGATTAGCAAGAAATCTAAATCATTAGAGCTCCTACGGCCTTACACTGTAAATCAAATACTAGACATGCTGTGCATACGACGTTTCATTAAATGGCTTTGTACCATTTTGTCCATTGCCTGTAATACAACAAGAAAAATGAAGATTACAACTTTATTTAAAAACCATAAAACAGATTTGCCTACTACACTCAACTGGAAGTTGTAACAGGCCAATTTAGAGCTTTTAGGGCCCTGCAGAGCTATTGCAGAACTCGGTTTTTACTGCCTCGTGTTTTACAAGACAGCATGTACCCTTATAACAGTCAGAACAGCAATCTGCTCAGACTCCGTACCCGAGCTCTGTGAACCGGCTAATATAACCAGTTTACTATTATGCCATAAAAACTATGAGCCTGATGCGTCAGTCCTCATTTGGGCAAAACCGCACTGAATTTGTTCCTGCATGAGTCTGGGGCTTTAGTAGCTGGGAAGGATGCATATGTTTGCTCCTTTTTTTTTTGCTAAAGAACAAGGAACATGTCTAGTACAGACGATATCCTCATAAATATTCTCTGCTTCAATAGCCGTATATTTCTGACATACTGACTTTTTATATAAAATAAGAAAAAGTAATTTGTAATTCAGTAAGTTTGGATACCCTTCATATTGTGTAAAAAGCTAATTCTGACAAAAGTCTGTCTCGGTCCGCCTCTAAGCACATAGTCTAAGAAGTTAGGCATGCATTTGGGGCCTCAGGTATTGCTTATTTTACTAGAGCCATTCTGTACCAAAAAAGCATTTTTGGCTTTCTAAAAATGGCAGCTGGAAGTGCCTCAGAAAAAGTCTTGGACAGTAGCCACATGTGGGGAACTGCAAGAATCTCAGTTGCTTAGGTTTGCGACAAGTAAATTCTTTATTTTGGAGGTGGTGGAAATTTCATCTGCTGTCCATTTACTTTGAACACTATGAAATACGCTCAATTTGTTGAGTTTTGCCTGGGTGAAAGCAGAATCTGAGTTAGGTTAATGTATGTTGACTGCAAAGAATTTCACCTGATTCCCACTATGTTTTATGGTATTGTATTAGCTTGCAAGGCATTGAGCTTTTAACTTTTCCAATAACTTACTGAGTTCAGACAGAGGTTGGAAAATATTCCACCATACTCTGATTCTCAAAGCCAGCTCTGCTACATGTGAGCAGTCAAAGTGAGTTGGCTGTTTTAGCCTGTTTGCTCTGTAGTGCTGTGCAGAGCAAGAGAGTTAGGTCTACTCTAAGTTAGTAGCTTGGTGTCAGAAACCATTCCCTTTGGTGCTACAGAAACCTAACTACTCTATTCTTGGAAATCTTTGATACAGACAGAAACAGAAGCATTTGCACCATAGTTAGGGAAATTGCAAGAACCTCTACATAATACCCAACATTATGCACGTAAGTATTCACATTGGGGGAAAAAAAAAAAAGGAAAGAAAGATGCTAAGCCTCTCTCTAAAAGTTACCATCCAGAATCAAAACCTCACATACAATGAGATGGACCTATTCTTCACAGACTGTCAATAAAAATATTTATCATGGTCCTTTCTCTTTACGCCCTAAGTATAAAAAGGAAATCAGCATTGGATTTTCTTGTGGTTTTCCGATGCTTCTCTGAAAAAGTTTTATTATAAATTCCGGAGAGAAAACTTCTAGGAAGACATTCTAAGGAACCAACAGGTTTGCCTAAAATATGTATTTCTGAACTAACAAAGGCCTAGTATTTTAATCTACAGGCTTTTCTTATCTCATCATTCAGTTCAATGTAGGCAACAATTTTAATTTCAAAGACATAATAATCTTGTCTTTAAAACATAAGATCTTTTGTGTATGCTATAACTGGACATTCATTTTGATCTCACTTCAGGCTGGTTTTATGAAATGCAAACATTTCCTTCTTGTGCAGATACATATGTGCAAGGGAAAATATAGTCATGGCCCTGTCTGTTAATAATCCGCAATGGAACTTAGAAAATAAATGTTTAAAACAATGGTATGGAGGATGTCACGGTATCTTAGTTTATGGCAAGCTTTTTACACATATTTTGAAAGTCATTTTTTATGTTAATAGTAATCAAATCACTGAAACACCACATAAAAGCCCAAGTTTATCTTTCCTGGTGATGAAGTAAAACTTCAGAGATACAGCGCTATGGCTGCCATAAGCAGAAAGGATATACAAAGAGGAGAGTCACTCTTTGCCAAGCAGAACTTTAATCAAACACTATGTTTGATGATAAATTTGAACTTGGATGCAGAAAGCATATTCTTCTTGACCATTTCTACATAGTTTACTAGACACAATCTTTACTGGGAAGCAAATTCCACTACTGTTAGTGTCTCATATGCAAATGAAATTTTATAATTATAAACTATGTTTTATAAAGGACATTTTTTGGATCCATTTAACGTTTATAGTGGCAGCACTAGCAAAAGTGAATGGTATGTTCTTTTTCAGATAAGTACAGTGAGTGTTTACACTACATGAGGAAGAACATTTTCTGTGTCAGCGGCATGTATGCATGAGAGGCCAAACCCAGGCTGCACATCTTCAGGAGGAACCCTCGGTTCCAGCACTGCCTTCTTGCATCGCCGGCAACTCTGTCGATACGACAGCTCCTACAAACCTCACAGACTATATGTGACCTGCCCTTAAAACCATAATAATAAGAGTTTAAAAGCAACTAAGTGCATTTGTATTTAATTTACTTTTTCAGCCTCAGAAAGAACACAAACTGGATATAATTATTTATGTTTGCTTTAACCAGCCTACTGAGCACATGATATTAATGATGGCAAAGGCAAATTATTTTAGCAGTGTAAGACTGCAACTAAATTTCACTCATTGTTTGGAACAGAACCTCACCCTAATAAAGAGTGTGGGATTTAGTTATCGTAATTGTTACCCACATATTTAAATGAAGCGATTAGTAACTTTCCTGTGGTATTTTGTCTTTGCATGATAAAATACTCCTTCCAGAGAATTTAATTAGGTAAGCAAGGACAACACAGAAAAAAAAGTACCTGCTTGTGCAAGAAAAAAACCCTGACTTTTCTTATATGAGCACTTTGTTGGCTGAGACACTTAATATCCAGCACAACATTATATATGGACAGACTAAACTGGGGTGTCATTTTGTACCACTAACATACCATAAAATATTATGCCTTTCCATAAAGTAAATGCCTAGATGTTTCATATGATATTCACTTTTATATCTGAAAGACGAATTTATTTCTTTTAAATGCTTTAAATAAACAGTAATTGGCCAAATAACCTCAAAGCCAGGCTGTATAGGTTTTTACAGAAAATACAATTTTATTCCAAACAGTGAGTGTGAAAACTTGTCATTCTCAGTTCATAATGTTACGCATAAAAACTCTGTAAGTTCACTTCAAAATAGTTTCCCAGAACTGCAGATCATAGAAACATCATACAGAGCTCTGTTCTTTCGTGGTTACACAAGTGAAATCACCGGTGATAAAAACTGAAAAGGTTAATTACGCTTGCTGAAAACAAATATTTTCCACATACTTTATGCCAATAATACGTTAGAAAAACTACACAATGCCATCATTTAGATACAGGAAGTCCTATTTTTAATCCAAATCTATTGTAACATCCTGAATATCAGTAACATTTAGTTACCCCAAAATATGACTTATTCTTCAAAATTTAACAACAACCTAACAAAGTAAAACAAAAATTTGCATGGATAAGGTACATGACAGAATTGGGTTGACCTGTAATAATCTATTAATACTGTATATCTTAACTTATGAGAGGTATTGTGAGTAAAAACAAGCAGGAGGGAAAAGAATGGTTCAACATAAATCATCTACCAGCAATCACGTACGACTTGTCAGGAGAAATACCCAGCTTGCTAACTCTGAAGGGTTTATTTCCTAGCAGCTGCCACTTAACAGCAGCGTTTTTTGATGAGCACGACCAAGATGATTTCAAAAGGACTGGGCCAGTTTAAAAAGCAAGATCTCTTTTCAGAAGAGGAGGGAAGGGGACCACTCAGTGGTCTGAGACTGACAAGCAGCATCTCCCCAAGGTATCTGAAGGAGGAGTGAAAGGTCACCACCCAGCACAGGCTGGCCCGGCCCTAGGTAAGTTTAACATGTCTGGAGTAGTAGTTTTCAACCTTTTTTAATTTGCAGACTTAAAAAGGGCAATAGATTAAAGCCTCCTGACAATAGACTTGCTTTTCTTTGTTACCTTTCATAAACCCCAAGGAACAGGCTGCTGACTCCCCAAGGGGCTGCAGACCACACATTAAAAACACTGGTGTCAGAAGGTTGATTTTTTTAAAACCCCTTTGCTCTGAATGGTCTGGCTCCTCTTGTTAAGCAATTAGCTCTTTGGTTTAAGAAAGCTGTCTGTGCGTACAAACTCTTGATCACAGACTTCAAAGAGAAGGAACACATGTGCATGATCAGCCTCATAAGATTGGTTGTCTCATGAGCTGTCTTACGACAGACAACCAGTTGCTCCACAAGACTGGATATACGCAGCAGGAATAGCAGCCGCCTGCCCAGGCTGTGCATACCCTTGTACTGGAGGGTGACAATTTTCATGAATAAAAGAAGCCAATTTCAATGCAGAACGATGATCTAAACACTGAAAAACAAACAAATAGATACACAAATACAACTTGGCGGTAGTTTAATTAAAATGGACTAAATGCTTGCAACAGGAAAATTCTCTCCCTTCGGAGCAGCTAACACCAAATAGGTCAACCCAATGCCAGGGCGAGCAACACACCTGAGCATCACATCCTGTGCCCCATGAGACTCGAGAGAACCACCCAGGATAGGACTTGCACTTGGAAAGGCTGGAGGTGGAGCTGAGATGGGGCTGCTGCAGCTCTGGGGAAACGAGCCAGCCAAGTGCAGCAAGAGCAGCCAGGCAGGTCTCAAATGAAATTGACGTTAATCATGCAGGCAAATAATCAGGCCTGTGCAAAACAGGCTGGGATATCTCTGGGAAGTTCTGGGATGTCTCAGATGCAGCCTCTCTGACATACATAGCTCTTCCAACCAAGCCTTACTAAGAGGAAGTACCTGTGGGGTTTTTTTGGTTGTTGTTTGTTTTTTTTTCCTAAAAAAGTTTGGAAATTCCTGCTTGCTTTTATTGGTGAGGATGTACAACTAAAGACAATTTGATGTATGAGCCAGTGCTCTTTTACTTCTCCTCAGGCCGAGGATCTGGACTTGATCTTGTTCCCACTGAAGTTAACAGAAAAAAAAACAAACACAAAGTGAATGTCTACATTCTACATACAATGTCTACATCTAAGGTGAGACTGAACCAAGATGTTTAGGAAGCTTTCTCTTTATGCTTTTGCCAGTAATACCTCATATGTTTAGATCTTTAGTGAGATCTTTGAAAGTTCAAATACTCAACAAACAAACAAACAAAAACAACCAAAACACCCCCAGATCAGATGGCATATTAATTTGGGAGAAATCTTTTCAGAATACAGCCTTCCAATCCCTATTCTTTGGCTGAAGATCAGGCATGGACTATCAATACCACGTTGTCCCACTGGAAAGCTCCATGAGTAAACTTTCTGAAGCCTAACTGAATAGCTGTGGTGTTTTTTCAACACTAATTGCTAAGTGGATACTGGCACCAAGTCTTCCCCTGTATGTATGAAAAATAAGCCTGATTTCTAGGTATGAACAGTATTACTAAATACTAAATTAAACTGTTATTTCTGCCATTTTGTTTCAAAGTTTTCTCAACTTCAGTAGCAATATATTCCATCAGTTCTCTCTGATCAATCTAAAAATGGCCAATACCACTCTTCAAAATCTTCGCAACACTCTATGGTCTTTCCAATTCTACTGGTAAGATTTAGAAGAATACTCGGATATGCAGAATTATTATTTTTTTTTTTACTAAATACAAATCTATATATGATGTAGTAATCAACAGCTGTAAGCACAAGAAAATGCCATATAAAGCAGAACATATTTAATGGCAGATTTTCTTTGTAGTTATCTACATACAATTTACGAAGAATCCAGTTATTCATAAAAAGTGGGAACTTTCAAAGGCAAAGCAGTTACTAAAAGGATAGCCCATTTCTTTTCCAAATCACCTTTGTGTAAAAGATGTTTGTGCCACAGGGAAGCACCAATGCATGGATGCTGACAAATTACTCTGAATATTGACAGCATAATATAACTGAGTAAATAAACTGTACTTATGAGGAAGAAAAAAAAAGTATTACGTTGTTTCTGCATTAGTCTAATTTTGTTCTGATGCATTTAGGGATGAACTTGGTAGACAACACTACTAAACAGTTTCATTTCATATTTTCATGATGTTCTCCTTACCAAAAATAGAAGGGTTTCAACACCACTGAGGCAGATAGTGAGTGAATAGGTCTGTCTCTGAACCCTTAACTTAGGCAAGACATAATAACTTCGTTACTATATCACCAGCACAAGAACATCCCCTTCAATGTTTCTTCCCACCTTTTCATAGTATTTGACCTCATAGTCCAAGATGATCCCATTCGGATGCTCAGGTTCTTGCCAAGACAGAGACACACTGTTCCTGGATGTCCGGTCTTTCCTTATAACTGTGATGGGGGACGGAGCTGTAAAGAGGATGGGGGGAGCAGGGAGGAGAGAAAAGCAAACCGAGTTTATCTCCGTTCCAATCCTTGGCAAAGAGTACTGTTTCCATTTAAAAGACTCATGAGCATAGGTCTGGACTTGTATCAACATTCAGCAGCTGGATTATCGTCCTGGTACACACGCCTTACAGCTCACTGGCCTCAAGGAAAATGAACTGAGATTTTCTGTTAGACTGGAGGACTAGTGGCAAGACGGCAGATGGTTTCAATCTGCTACTACAGTGTAAGCAATGAAATATATTTGATGTACTAAAAAAGAGAACAAAACAACAGTACTACCTATTTGTTATAATGCTGAAGTATTATTATTACCGGACTCTGCCGAACTCTGATACTGTTTTCATACGCAAACGTACAACGGTGCTGTGATGCACTACATACTGCTGGTAACAACCATCAGCTTCCTGCAGAAGACAGCCTCTTTTATAACGTTATTTGGTAAGTTCTCCAGATACAAATTGCTCCCATATACCACTTTTCCTTTACCACACTGCTTTGAAACGAAATTTGAAGAAAAAAAACATCTAAACTGCAGAATAACCTCATTTCTGAGCCATATTAATCAGTTAGGCACGACAATTGATTGTATGCCACAGACTCACCCACCACTCAAAATTTGGAAGCACTATTGATGTCAAGGAAAAAAAATGATAATTACCTAAGATTCTTTAACATTGGTTCATATTCAGACCACCCAGCTCTACGGGTTGCTCCAAGACCAGGCCTAGGTTTCCTGGACTCACTGTGAGCTATGTAAGTGTTGGTTTTTTGTTTTTTGTTTTCTGTTTTTAATTTTTTTCCCCCCACTTCTTTTGGGTTGGCTCCCCTCTCCAAATGCCTCTCTTCCATGGTTTTGGACAAAATTCATCAGATGATAACTTACAGATCACATATTAAAGTTTGTAACTGTCATTTAAAAAAAAAAAAACCCTTTACCAATAAACAGCCTTTTATCTTAACATGCAAAACAAATGTGTTTATAAGTTCACATTGTGCTATTCTAATAAAAAAGCTCTAGTTGATCTAAACAATTTAATTTCAGTTGAATCTTGTGAAGTTTTTACTGTTCATATAAAACTGGTTGCACTTTACAGGCATTACACATTTGCATGCATTAGCCAGCGCCCTTTGTGTTTGGGTTTTCATTCCCACAAATTCATGCTGTGTTTGGTTTTGCTAAACTTCCACTAAAATGTACCTTCTAGTCTTGCATCATTATCTAAATGTTGATACCCTCATTCAACTGGGTGGAGCATCTAGAAAGCTGCATCCACCCAAACAAGACATATGTACATACACACTTTCACATCCGTTCTGGGCTGAAACACATCCTTTGGACAGCATTTTTACATACCACATGGTTCACAACAGCTTCCTGACAAGACTAAAATGTTGCAAAAATCTTTTTTTTTCCCCCCCAAGCAGGAAGAATTTATCCCGAATTTAAATTACTTGTCAGATTCTTTTTTTTTTTTT
>VXAL01009320.1:316922-401044 GCA_013399475.1 Chauna torquata
TTTTTTTTTTTTTTAAAGTGCAATGGGAAAGAGTCTTTTGATTTTACTCAGTCTCACCAGATCGTGCAGGCTGACGAGCTGAAATGCGCTAGTGCAAGGTATAGAGGACTGGCGTGTAATGAACATCCTTCAACTCCACTCAAATTGCACTCAGGCACAAACCACTGCTGGAGCCAAAACGCAAAGCGGTGAGCTGGCTGGACTGCTCTGCTGTAGCCAGCTCTATGTTAACTCATAGACCCATGCCTGCTGCTTTAATGCTCTTGTAAGTCATTTTTATGTCTTCTTTTTAAGCCAAGCTATTCATCTCTTTCTGTGTTTGAACAGAGTGTCAAGACCAGTACCCCAGCTGGTAACACTTCCCATTAAGGTAACATTAATACAGATTTTATGAATAATTAATATATGATTAACAGAAATGCTTTTTACCCTAATAAATTATGGTAATTTGTGCTATAACACATTCTCAATGCAGGCTGAAATAATCTTATATGCATCAATACAGACGTGCCTTAAAAAAGCTTTCTTCTAACACAGTATTAATTATTTTAAGCTAATTTACACACATCCTTGCAGATGCTACCAGTAACTTATCTCACAGCAGCTTACTAGAAAACCGTCTGCTCTGCAGTTATCAATAACATTATAAAACATTCATATACCTCTTGTGATCCCTAGGGTTCTCAAAGCTGCTTAGAAATTGCACATATGCAGTGTCTGAAAGAGATAGCATCCCAGGGTACGGGCAGGTGGAGGGGAGACTGATGATCCCAGGGAACAAAAAGTTTCAGGGACCTTCAATCCCACGCACAGAGCGGATCTGGTTTCTGCAGCACAGCGCTGCACTCCACCAGCTGCTGAACTGTCAAGCTACGGAAATTATGTATATAAATACATATCTATATATCTATCTATCTATCTATATATACAAATCTGTTTAAATCGCCATCTTAACTATGCACATTGCAGAAGTTATCTAGTTTTACGTAACCTTCAGTGCATAAAGGAGCAGTTTCTTCAGATATTTTTGTGGTATACTATCTACTTCTAGAGGATACACCACTATTTGAATTCAGAGGGGAAGATATTTGTTTGTAATTTAATCTTTAATTTTTTAATCATTTTGTATCTTAACTTTTCATCATCTTGTTTAACCATCTTATCTAACATCATCTGAGCACTTTAAATTTTGAAGCACTCATGATTTTAAATATAAAGACTCAACATCTGGGTGTGGATTTCATCATTTTCCTGCAGTTCCCATCACCCGTGGGTGTTCACATTGGACTTCACACGCAAAAGCCGACTTTGGCCCTCCTCTCCCCAGCTCTGTTGCAGGAAGCAGAGCCCTGGAGAGGACAGCCCTCACAGGGACCTCTCCCAGCAGCCAGCCTGGCTTTCCCCACACCAGACTCCGCTGCAAGCTGAGACGGAGGTGACCTGTCTCTTCTGCTGCGCCTGCTGCCCTGCACAGCACGTCTCTGTCTATGCTTACTCAATTGTTTCTTTGCCTATGTCTAGCTCTGACTCCTCCACTAACACGAGATCAAGTGAGGAACACGTGCCAATTATCCGCCAGTTTGACCAAGACGAGATAGATAGAATGCAAAAATGACCAGCATGGCACATGGCGCAAACTTTCTTTGCTGGTGTGAAAGAATTTGAACTTTTCAAGTTTTAACTGTTGGATAGGTAGGTTAGAAAATGTTAGGGGTCCATCAGCCCTAGTGTAAGAAAACATCTTGTTCAGACCAATTTAAAGTTTATGCTTAGATCTACTGCAATCAATGGATTTAAGGTGTGGTAAAAGTTAAGGTAATCTCTAAGTATGTATTGTCCTGCACAAGGATAATCGTGTGACAACAGAAGTGCCTTTGCCACCTAAGGCTCAGGTCTGGGGTGCATTTAGACAGAATAACTTGACACTTGGACTATGAAATTAATTTTTTTTGTACACATCTCTAGAATACAATGTAATAAATGAAAAAAAAACACAACCACATAAACCGTGTTCTAAGTAAGCATCTTTTGATACATACTTCTTTCCTTTTTTTCCTCAAGCGTTCTTGAATATATCCTGTGAAGCAGAAAAGGACTACCTCCAATCAAGCGCAGAAAGCTTTGTTAATCTCAGAGCAATCATTTCAGGCCCAAAGTAGAAGTCAGCCTTAATTTCCATTTTGCAACACAACTAATCCTCCCTTCTCACCACAATGGCTCAGTTACCGTGTTTTATTACCTCCTCTGAAGAGGATGAAATTCCAGCAAAGATACAAACTGCAGCTGAAGGAAGTTAACATGATAAACCACTAAACAACAAAGAAATCGTGCTACCTATTAGTCTTTTGGATGAGGAAGAGAGAGATGAGAGTTTCTTGTTTCCTGAAGGCCATTAAATAACTACAGTAGGATGAGACTGAATTAGAAATCAGGCTACAGAAAGGAGTATTTCACACTTAGTGTGTCCATTTTTCATTGTAGTTATAGGATTTTCGTTTCTTAAAAGTGAAAAACAACTGGATTGTGCAACGACAGAATGCTGGAACAAATCTTCTGAATGGCTGCCACTCCCATTGACAAAAACAAGGTTGTTACTACAGGATAGCAAAAAATGGCATATTATGAAGATTTTTTAGATAAATAGAAGATTTTTAAAATTACGTTAAAACACCAGCATCAACACAAAGTTAGGTTGAATTAATTATCATTTAGAGAACATAAGTTTCAAAGCAAAACTTGAGGAGAGTACTTTTTTAGACTAAAAAGTTGAATAAACAGCATTTCAGCGACTGTTGGATAAATCCTGTGGATCATATGCCTCTCTGTATTTACATTTTTATTGGTGTTTTGATTAATGTATTAGTACTCTTAACTTCCTCAGTGAATAAGGGTTTTTAGTTTGCTTTTATAATTAACTTTAGGCTTGTGTGGCCATGCACGGAGGGGTTATGTCATTTTTTTCCTCAGGAAAAAAGTGTTTATTCTCAGTAGTCACATGCAACGTATATAGAGACATTTTTATGCATCAGATGGTTACTATTGCTCTGGTACTACAGTCTAACTGGTTTATGACTAGTTTAAACAGCTAATATGAACATTCAAAACTCCCTGGAGCTACAAGGTGAAATGTACTTTGAGCGCTCAATGCTGTTAGGTAGCATTTGTGACAACTGGGAATGTGGATGTTGAAAAGGTAACGAATGCAATGATCCAGAGAGCTTAGGCTCACAAGTGTAAAACCCTCCTCACTCACGACTATTAAAGGTGCAAGCAAATAACATGAAGGATCTAGCAGAGAGGACAATAAAACTCTGCTCAAATTGATTTCCCAGAGAAACTGACCCCAACAGATCATTTGTTTTCCTCCAGTTTAATAGCAGCTGTATATAAATCTCCTTATTGACTTTTTCTTATTCCTTGGTTATTGTTTTCATATGTGACTGGCTTACAGATGTATATACTGGAAGAAAATTCCCTGTCCTGTGACAGAGAGAACCCAGTATTAACTTTGGGAAGCCACATGTGTACAACTGCTGAAATACTTAGAGTTGCGTTGTTTCTTGCTTAGGTCTCTAGATCACAAATTAGAATTTAGGGAAAGCCTTGTAGAGGTCTCCAGGATTTCATTCTAAAAATGACCATGGTCTGCTCACTTCCAGCTTTTGCTTGCAAACACATATCAGTGTCAGACAGAAAAATATTCCCAGTTATGCTGAGAGATGGTGATCACAAACAAACCTGAGCCAGCAGAACTGACTGTATTACCCAAATTGCAACTTATTTTGCACTGTTGAATAAGCGGAAGGCTTGTTCCTTTCTCTTTCTTTAGAAAACTAGTGATTTTACTATCTAATCATAATGCTGTCATTTGATACAACATATAAATTTTCTTTAATGCCCCTAGGAGGTAATGTGGAACCAGAACAGTAAATAAAGATCATAATCTGAGAACGAAATCTGCAGCCTCTGACAGTAGGACCCACTGGGACCCAAACCCAAATCTGTAAGTCTTAGAGCACCAGTGTCCAAACCACAAGACCGTCATACAATGACAAGCGTAAAGACCAATGTCTGAATGAATAAACTGGTCTCTCGCTTAGAGGCCGTTTCTCTCAAAACCTGGAGTCACATCCACAGCATGAGGATACGCGGCAGCACTTACCCTGCTGCAATCGCTTGGTGCCCATGTTCAGCTGGGTCTGGCACAGCCAGCCACGCAGCGCTCAAGCGTTTAACCCACGCAATGAGAACCCAACACCTGGGTTTTTGCGTATTGCTGTTCTATCTCCAGATTTATCCAACCATTCCACTGTCAAACAGCACTCCATCTGTGACAGAGTCCTAAGTAACGACTTGCAAACCAGTACAAGGACATCGTATTTCCATGACATGATCACATTAAAATTACGTTTATATAAACTGCTGCACTTGCCCTTGCATCGTTAACATCTCCAGCATCTGGTTTGTGGATTAACATTTATGTGTTTTATTACAGAAGACTACTCACAGTCAGGAGTTGCACTATTTTAAAACTTCTTGGATTGCACTACTATTTACTTTCTTCAGTGAGCACAGTTAACACACGCTGCCACCCCCTACGCTGCTGTGCTACAGCAAGTAGTGATGGGGCTGGTCCCATGAGCGCGTTCCAAAAAGGCACGGCCAGAGCTGGGTCCCGGGTGGCTCACAGGGCACAGGCGAGAAAGGGCAAACAGCTACACTTTAACACCACTTTGGAAACCTGCTAAACCTCCATCCTCCTCTTCCAGATGCAATTACTCACCTCTTGACTGGGTGTGCAGACACGGTCCTTTGCCCTTTCATCTCCAGGACACATACTTAAACCCGCGCAGTACGTTTGCACGTGCTCTTGCACCTTCTGCTTCAGCTGCAGCAGACTCAATATAGTTTTATGACTTGTGCTGTAAAATGTCATCTGATTCTGTAACATCATTAGACAAAGGTCAGCCAGAACGCAGTGCACCTTGCCTGTCTCCAGAGACCAGGAACAAGGGAGCATATCCACCCCAGCAGCAAGAGGCCCATGGCAGCATACGTGGCTGTTTCACTGGATCTAGGCTGGATCCCACTAGCATGAAATCGTAATGAAGCTGGTGAAAAGGTTCACTCTTTCTGTGAGAGGGCTGCCAAGGTCTGGGCATTGACACAAGTCAAAATAAGGAAGGAAAATAAGAGGACAAAACTTTTAGGATAAACAGAGACAGGTTAACTTTGGATGAAACAAAGCCGTGGGGGGACAGCTGTAGATGCTTCTTCCAGAAAAGGGACAAAGTGTTTTGGAGACTAACTAGTTTTTGATTATTTTAATGGATGATTTCCTGCATGTGGCCAAAGTACTTGAATGCATCTAGGAAGCTGGTGGACTCTAGCCTGTGGTTACAAATTCCAGAGTGGCTGCAGGTATTGCACAGGTGCCATGAAGGAAAGAAGGCAGGGAACTGAAAAGGGGAACACAAGCAGCTTCAGCAGGAATTGCACTAAAAGGCAGCTGCTTGATTTCACTCTCAAGTGCAGAGAAAGGCAACCTTCTGGGCAGCAGCTGTCACTGGAAAAGTGATTGTCAGAGCTCATTTCTCACTCTTACAAATAAATTCTAAATTAAAAGCAAACTTCATTACGTGGTGCACATTCATGTTCTCATCTCTCCCTCTTTTTATTAAGAGAGATAGTAAATGCCTTCCACAGAGCGAACAAAACGCTAGGCTCTCATATGTTTAACACGTGTGTAATAAATCATGGAAATGCCATGTCCATTTGGGAAGTATCAGCCTGCACAAGGCACTCGCTGCAGAAACTGAAAATTATGGTGCCATGGCGTTCACAGCTGTTATTTCACAGAGGAGACAAATGCCGTATATGCTTTCCTAAGGATTCAGCCCAAAGGTACTCATAATACAAATGTTATTCTTTCTGTTCTCTGTTTGAGAAGGTGATGGTGGGAGCTTATCAATACTTCATATTTTTCACCGAATGTGTTTAAGACCATATCGGTTTAAAATAAACAGTTTTGCTTTGCCTTTCCCACCCCATTGTTATGTTACTTTACAGGTTGTTAGAATCTCAGGCTTCCTGGTGTGAAGTTTGCAGAAAGACCAATTTATGCCCCATGACTGTGGCGTCACCCGTAGACACCAAGTAGGCTTTCCCTTTCCGAGGAAGTTATTACCTCAACCAGAGAAACGCCATTCACAATTTAAGAAGTGTATTTAAGAACCATCTCTAGAAACACCAGTATCCAAAACCAAAGAAGATGCCAATTGCATTCAGACAAGTAATTTCTGATATAAAATCTCTCTCCTTTTAAGTAGCCACCATAAGCTCTTGAACTGATCTGTCAGTAATTTCCAACATTTTCAACCTGGTCAGAAAACACTGTGAATGGAAACAATATTTCTCAAACCTCTGGCCCTGTCATTCTTTGATAGTTTCACAGCTGGCTTTAAACCAAATAATTTTGCAAAGGTTAACCAGAACACGAGAATCTCTGATGGAATAGACCTTAGAGGTGATCACATCTCCTTTCACTTCCTTTTGGATTCTGGGGTGATTTTACCGTCATCTTTGTTTTTAAACAGTTTCTTTATATATAGCAGCATAGTTTACTAGGAGGATATGTTTTCTGATACAATTGGGTTTTATATTAAAATGCTTTTAAACATAAATATTGCATTAATAATTCCTATTGACAGGAATAATCCCTAAACCCAAAGGAAAAGGTACCATTTTTTTTCCAGCTGTCATTGCCTGGAAATTGTCTGTATGGAGAAGCTTCAAGAAGCAAGGGAAGTTGACAGCTTTGCTTACAATCAAGAGGGACAGAGATTATTTCCCTCAGTAATCACTCAGAATGCTAGCACAGATAAAGGAGAGTCAGAAGTCTAAGGAATATTATCAGAGTGCTAAGCATCCTGTTTATTTACATTTCCTTATTTTCGTTATTTTACCAAACCAAGATATTAAATGAGTATCCAGGTGTAGCCTCACGTTAAAGACTAATAGAAGAGGTACAGAAAACCATCATCCGCCATTTCACCAAGACTTCTGAAACAAGTAATGTAGGTAGCTAAAAGCATGGAAGGGAAAAACACTGGCTGAGACAAAACTTCACCTTTGAACTTTCCCTAAGGTCACAAGCATTCATATGAGGACCACGGCCCTACAGAAGAGACCGATGTATGTCCGAGACTTTGAATCCTTGGCACAGCTTCCTCCACATCCAGGGGAAAAGGGATCAAAGGCTTTGCAGGCAGAGCGTCTCTAGCTAATAACAGGCTACGCATGGAGTGACATTGTTAAAACACTTCCCTTTTATATCCCTAAAGGAGGAGTTTTATTGAGTTAAAACGATCCTTGAATAGCCTCTGGGCTGAACTGTAAAACACATTTGAAAAGCGTAAAATCTTTATTTATGCCAGGAATGTTTGAAACTCAAAAGATAAATGTCATTCAAAAAACAAGCATGTCCTAGGTATTCAGTATGTAATGGGGCACAGCTGTAATAACAGTCAATGAACCAGAGACTCCCTACATCGTGTCATTAGCTTACTTTTAATAAGTCTATCTTCTTATCCTTTTCATAAGGACCATAGGGAAAGAAAGAAATATATCATGCACCAAACATCTGTGGCTTTCTCAAATTGTCTGTCTTCAAAGATATATCTACTTAAGGGACCTGTCTTGGGATATACATTGTAAAGTGCACACAACCCTTTCTAAATATGGATTTTATTTAACCAGGGAGCATCATGCATTGTTTCTAAGTTGTTGAAGACAGCACAGTCTAGCTTGACAGAACGAAGGATGAATGCAGAGATAGTGTCACAGTTTTTGCAAGCAATCAGAGACCCATATTCAAATAAAGCTTGTTGCGCAACTTGGTGCTGAATTTATTCCCTCGAAGCAACAGATTTCAAGCAAGTACAACTCTAGTTCTGAGGACGTTTGAAAAGCTTACCCTGGGATCCAAGCAAGCCTTTGCCTACAACAGAACTGAAAACTTCTGCTGATTTCTTCTCCGTTCTAAGTATTTATCCCCCAAGGTGAAACTAAATGGGTGGCTTGAAATTTTCTGTCTGCAAATGACAAACGCAGATCAAGATATTACAAACCAGCTACGTCTACCCTTTAAGACACTCTTCCCAATGATCCTAATTTTTGTGCCTACTGGTCAGTTTTGTTCTCAAAGCTGTTTTGACTATTTTTTGATCCTAGCCCCTTGCAAGGGGCTGCCTTACCTGTTACTCTCTCCTTTAACTAGCTTATAGTTAACTAGCTTACAGCTTATATAGCTTTAACTGCTATATTTGACAGCTTATACATTTAAGGAAGGGATAGAGGAATAAAAATAAATTTGATTAAATAAATGTATGTAACAGAATGGACTGTATGCTTACACCTGAAGAAACTATCTGGTAATGTGGTTTTATCATTGTTATTCATTAGTCCAGAATAAATGAGAGACAAAAATGGATTACAGAGTCCTCTCCCAGAAGCGATACTGCCACACTGAGGTGCACAGGAGCAGCAACTATTGCAGCCATCTGTTTTCCTGCACCTTTTCATGCATGGTTTAAATGATTAAGCAAAAGCAGGCTAAATGAATTGTTCTGCTTTGTGGGTTTTATCAAAGAAATACGAAAGATAAAAGGAGGAGGCTCCTGATAATCAGACCACTGCTCTTCTAGGAAACCCCAAAATTATATATGGTGTATCGTCTTCTTATTCTTCTTTATGCTATAGATGTGCACAGATACCTCAACTTGGATACAGTTTAAGCTTCCTATATGAACAGAGCTGTGCAGAGGAAGAAATAAACATTTCAAAAGTGCAAAACTGAACTGTGGGGAGATCAAAATCCAGGTTCAGGCTTTTTCAGTCACTTAATTGAGGAGCATAATCACTTTCTATAGTTACTAGGAAAAGACTGACATCCCTAGGTAGAATTTAGCTCACAGAAACTAAGGGCAGAGTCTGAGGGGGTCTCACACTAGAACATATCCCCTTTTCTCCTCTCCTGGTGCTAGGACACGCGGCAGCACAACGCTCGTTGGAACTGATGCAGGATTGATGCCGGCTTATTGCCACTGAACTCAGCTGCTATCGCGGCTCGCAGCTGCACTGTGGCGACCTCGGTTTACAAGACCTTAAGTCCTTAAGAACTAATCAAATATACAACTACCTCTAAAGCTGTTACACTGTGCTTTTAGCGATTAAAAGAAAACAGTCTATTTTATTATCAAGCAGGCACATAGTAAAGACCTGAGATATCAAAAGTTTGGGCATCAGCATAGGTATACTTGGAAAATACAAAAAAAAAAACCGTAATTATTGACAATGAACTTTCTCGCTAATAATTATTTTCCTGGAACCTTCGACTCTCTGAATCTTATCGGAAATAATTGAAGGGGTGAGAGCTCAGGAAAATGCGCATACAGTCTTTTGGTTTGGAGACAGAATATTCAGCCTGACATGGAGAAGCTGCTGGATCCAAGAAACTGCTGGTGCAGAAGGAAAAGGGTCACAGGCATAACCCCTTCTTCCCAGATACCCTCTACAGGATTTTGGCTTCATTCTCTTTGCTCTGCCCCGTGGCCCCTATGGTCTAACCTGCACAACTGGATTTGCTACCCCACATGGTGACCCAAAGCCATCTGAATACGGTACATGGAAATTAAAGATACAACTGCACACAACCTGTCTTGGAACAGCACTTCAACTTCCTAGACTTTATACAGATTTTGCAGCCAGGAAACCCAAAGACATACTCACACATAAATTAACTGTCTCCCTAGTAAAACTGTATTAATGTAATGTAAACTTGTTTATAAACCAATTTGTTTAGATCAGATTAAATCCCACATTGAGGCACTCTTCCTGTAGAGTGTCCCAATTAATTTAACATTATAAAGTAGGAAAAAACTCCTTCTTGCACTAAGTGTGACTATGCAGATGTTTGCAGCGGTTTTACTGAAATGCTCACATGGGATTTAAAACTGCTTTCCCCCATTATCAGGCATCCTAATATTCACGTGGGGAAAGCTAGTTAGTGGATGTAGGTCTCAATTTACTCACTGCTGACTATAAGGGGGAGTACCATAGCTGTTCAACAGAGTACAACAATGCTGTACAATACACTGAAGAATAAGAATGGATCCTGCAGGCTCTCTGATGAAAACACTTAGGAAGGAGGTGTTAACCCACAGGCAATTTATCTAAATCAAATCTCTCCCTTTAAAGCAATCTGTTCTTATAGAGTTGTTTTGTAAAATAATCCAATCCTACTGCAGTTTTTCATGTTCATGTATGCATAAACTTTATGTACTATGACAAATGGTGAGAGTTTTGAGGTTATCATTGCTGAATAGCAAAATAAATGATTCAACAACACTCTCCTGAATTTCTTTGAAGCAAGAATAGAGGTTTACAGCTCCTCCACACCCATAGGCTTACTCTCTCCAACATGAATGCATGTATGCAGAATTTACTCCCCTGAATTTCATTGAGAAGGCCGTGTTCCATGAATGAAAAGTCGAAGGTTAAAAGACAACAGAAATTACTAAACAGTCCCTTCCAGCTGCTGCTATTCCCTGTTGCACACAATCACAGAAGGACTGAGGTGGGAAGGGGTTTCTGCAGATCACCAGGTCCAAATCCCTGCTGAAAGCAGGGTCGGCTAGAGGAGGTTGCCCGGGACCTCGATTAGTTGGGTTTTGAATACCTCGACAGATGGAGATGCCACTATCTCTTTGGAAAACCTGTTGCAGTGTTCAATCAAAAAAGTTTTTCCCTATGCTTAAACAGAATTTCTCATATTTCATTTTGTGCCCAATGCCTCATCCTGTCACTGAACACCAGTGAGAGGAGCCTGGTTCCATCTTCTTTACAGCCTCCCGTTAGGCATTTATACACATGGATAAGATCCCCCTTGAGCCTTCTCTACTTCAGGATAAACAGTCCCAGCTGTCTCTGCCTCTCCTCACACGACAAATGTTCCTGTCCCTTAGTCATCTTAGTGGCCCTTCGCTGGACTCGCCTTGGCGTGCCCATGCCCATTCGCTTGTACTGATGGAGGGTCAAGCTGGACACACCACATGTGGCCTCACCAGGGCTGAGCAGAGAGGAAGGATCACCTCCCTTGACCTGCTGGCAACGATCTTCCTACGCAGCTCCAGATGCTGTTGGTTATTGTAGCTGCAAGGGCATGTTGCTGGTCCATGGTCAACTTGGCATCCATAAGGACCCCCAAGTCCCTTTCTGGAAAGCTGCTTTTCAGCCAGTTGGCCTCCAGCATGTACTGGCACATGCGGCTATTCCTCCCCAGGTGCAGGATGCAATTAACTACAGAAATGGGGATGGCACTGGGATACCAATGGGACAGCCAGGGCTTCCTAAGACCTACCTGACAGATCAGCATCTGCTAGTGGTGCAGATTTCTGCAAGTTCTGAAGTTTTCCTTGTCTCCTCCAGATTGCAAAGATCACTGCAGAGAATACGTCTATTTAAGATGCAGCTAAGTCAGTTAAGTCCTTGGTTAAAACACCAACATTTTGCTCAGCACTCCTGAGTCATACCTGCAATCTGTATGACACTGTGTGATACCATAAAAACACTGACATGGCAGAAAAACTGTTACTTTCTCATGCATTATCAGCAAAACATGTTCAACACAGGTATATCCCAGACCCAGTGGCTGTGTTTTGCATTGGAAAACCTCCTCCCTCATTGCTGTAAATTGATGATCCAGTAGGTAGGGACTGTGCTGCCCCTACCAAATCTTAGCCTTTCTTGAGTGAATTCCACACCCTCCATCCCTTTAAGGCCTCCTTGGGTTCCAGCAGGAGTTTTGTGCTTGCTACAGCCCAAAGCCAGTAAATACAAAACTGCCCTGACCTGGACGGAACATCTTTTCCCTTTGGGTTTCTTATAAAGCTCCAAGGAAGCTGCCACTTTCTGGTTTTACAGTTAAAAAACAAACAAAAAAAAAGCAGCACAAACTGCGATCAGAAAACCCAGCGAACCTATAATATCTGTACACAGGCACCTGATCACTCCAGCGGCAAGTCAGGCAGCGTGGCACAGCTGTCAGTCCCTCTGCATGGCACATTCACAATTAGTATACCACCTCGAGGGACACCGAACTCCAGACAATCTCCCATAGCAGTCAGTGACCCTTTCTAAATGGGGTTGATTGGTATTATTAGGAGATAACATCTGTGTGGTGCAACATACTGGAGGTGAGAGCCTCAGAATGCTTCAATATAATTCGGAGGATGCCATATCAAGCAGCAACTGAAGGTGTGTATTACAGTGCAATCAAAGAGGACGATCAACAAGCTAAATCAAATAGAAATCTGTGCTCTTTCTCTTTTATTTCCACACGAGGACAGAAAAAGACTTAACTGGATTAGAAATATTGCAGTGTTATATCTGTCTAGCCATATTTTGCAAGAGACTTTTTTTTTCCCCAGACATGCCTGCTCATTCACCTTTGATGGAAGGGAAGGAAAACAAAGTGTAGTAAAACTTATGACAGACAGAGAGAAGAAAAAAGCCCAATCCATTTCCCAAAACAATTCTGAACTTCCCTCAGTGCAGGGGACTGGATCTTGGTTTTACACCACTTTTGTACTTTAAAATGCATTAACTTTCTTGAATTTTCAGCATCAGCAGAATCAGAGTCTGGATGTTTCAAACTTTACAACTGGTACCGAAGAACACCTTTCCTTTACTTCCAGATCAGGTTCGAAAACTCTCCAGTAAAATCTTATTAAAGTTTTTAGGTACAGATTCTAGAGCTCAGAATCACCGTGTAAGCATCAGCAAATTTTTCAGCAACATTTAAAGTGGTTTTTTGTGTGTGTATCTACAAGTATATGCAAATTTGCAAAGTGTACGCATGTGTGTATATGATGTATTTACATTTAAAAATGGAGCTGCTGTGAAAGCTGACTGACTTGCTAACATATCAGCTGAATTTATTTTAACACACACTGGCAGATCTCCCAACTGCCATATTACAGAAAATTAGTATTATGCACGTTCTGATCTATTAGGCTGCTGATGGATGCGTGGGCAGAAACACCCATATGGATGTTGAGAAGAATGGAGAGAAAGGTTGTTCACTTTTCAGTGGGATTTTGCAACTCAGAGACCAAGCAAACATTATACAGCTGATGTGTCTCTTGAACTGAGCTTGTCTGAAGCAAAGATGTGCAATGTATGACTTCTACTACCAAGAGAACTGCCACAAACATCTCATGTTTGTCATCAGAAAATCTAAACCATTCTGCAGTTGTCTCAGGCTCTTTGAAACTTACACGCTCAGATGACAGTGTTTTACGCGGGTGAAGAACATTCCGCAGAAGGGTTTTCACTAAGCTGGGTGGACCCTGACAGTGGACAAAAGAAGAATATGGATACTGACATCATGCCCATTGCAAGGGCACAGGGCTCTCAAATCATGTCTGGCAGAAGAGAAAGAGCCTGGATTCAGGAGATCCCAGAGAAGAGATCAAGGTGTTACGGACCTTCTGTACTTCAATCCTCTCTCCAAAATTCACAGTCTACTCATTAACACCATTCCTTCTGCGGGCTTGCCATTGGCTCTCTCCCCAGGATCTGTCTGTCTGTACTAAACTGCATCACCACTTGTGATACTCCATCCACACAACAACTCCCAAATCAACATACCTCTCCTACTTTCTTGAGCGCAGCACAGCGTAGGCACTTAACCAAAGTTTTATCCGACTGGTAGGTACCTCTGTCCTTGAAGGAACGTACCTGAAGCCAGGCAGTACAAATAATAGCCCTAGAGTCGTGACTGGCTTTTGGGTCTTCTGGTCTCTTCCAGGTCCAGCTTTAAATCTTTTTTGAAATGCCCCCACAGTTAAACATGGGATTACTACGCAATCTAAGATCTTCAGACTTTCTCTCGACCACCTCCCAGGTGTTATGTATGACATGAACCAAAAATATGCTTCTGGTGTGTCCCTTTTAAAATCTAATCAGGAAGGGAATGCTAGAGAAATTGCATTCTTGTAATTATGCATAAAAAGATAGCTTACATGCATGTTTAAGGTCTAATTTTAGCAACTCACATAACTTCTAGGGGAAAACTAACAAAGTAAACCAATCAGCATGATCAAGAGATAGCACAATTAAACCTGTAATAACCCATATCACCTAAATGTACTTAAAGCAAAAATGCATAAAAATAGAAAACAAACAAATTGCTTAAGCAGCATGTGGGCTGCATTAAACAAAATTGCTGTTACCAGAAAGGCACTGACCCTGCCAACCATGTCACAGGAGTCACACGTTCCAAAACAAAATCAAAATCCACCTTGCATTGTGGTGCAAAGGCAGCCAGCTCTGGGCCCTGGGGAAGCCCATTGCAAAGCAGAAGACCGTCGCAGAGAAATACCTTTCACTGATACTAGAGAACTCATTTAATGGAGTGTCCCCAGGTGATTTCTAGCTGCTATGATGACGAACAGGCTGAAAGGCAATATCTCCGACATTAAAAAAACAGAAGAAAAGAGAGCAACTAAACAAAGGCTGCTCAAGGCACTGACACAAATATCCAAAAAATAAAAAAGCAGCAAACTATTTGGAATGGACATAAAATACATGTTTCAGAGTTTTCAGAAGTCAATGCCTAGATGAGAAAGAGATCACGAGAAGACATTTCAATTGGGTAGATTTGCCTCTATCTGCATAGTTAGACAGTTCTCCAGAGCACTTGGAAGTTTACTGACTGCTGTCAGAAAACCATCTGTTCTCACATCTCTATGCCTCCCACCAAAGCAGATCTGTGATCTGAGGAGAAGAGACTTAGCCTCCATGGTGAAAAACACTGCAATGACATAGCTTACTAGGAGAATGTCTACTTAGTATGGTGTTAACTTGAGTAAGACAGAAGTGTAGGTATTTTGGGGATGTGGTGTGGGATGGGAGGAGGTGGGAGCAGACATTGCACACGCATGCTTTTAGTACAAAGCTTCCTGATGGTGAACAGTGGGAGTAAGACTACTGAAATTCCAGGATTTAGTCTTTCTCTTTCCTGGCAAACATTGCTCCAGTCTTGGTATCTGGACAAATGCTAGAGAAGAGTCTAGATTCTCTGCACCTTTCAAATAAATGAAACCTTGTCAAATGAGAAGCAAATGGTAGAATAGTGCAGCAGAGACAAAAGCTCTCATCCAACATTTAGGGCACACAGCTGTGCTCGTGCAGGGCCTTGATGACTTTAATAAGTCTCCACAGAAGCAGAACAGTTCCTTTGCACACTACCAACCACGAGCCCAGGACTTAATTCAGTATGCAGCTCCACACCCCCATCATGTTGGCAATGAGTCAGAATTGGTGAGACAACTTGCAAAGGTGAAAGAAAAAAAAAAAAAAAGAAAAAAAGCAACGTTTTAAACCTCTCTAATTTAATGTTAGCTTTTGATGTGTCTAATATCAAAGCATTTCTTCACTTCTATTTAATCAAAATTAATCACTAAGATTACTACAGTAATTTATGTTGGAGATTATTGAAATGAGTGTTTTATTAAAATCTGGTTTTATTAATAAAACACATTCTGGCTATGGAATCGCATGACTCTACTATTAGAGACTATTAACTGGGGACTGGGAGTTAATCATAACAGCCATGCTGCCAGGTCCTTTGACAGCAACACACGCTGGGTTTGTTTCTGCTTTTACTTTTACTAGCATATTCAAGTCAATTAGTTACCCTAGCACATGAGCGTTCAGAGTAACTCCTGTAAAACAGGGAACGGAGACAAAGGTACGTACATCTCAGTAGTTTTGAACAAAGAAAGGGTAATCAGAAAGACACTCACCAGCCTGATTAGTCGTGATGCTGACAGCAGCAAATTGTCTGGAAAGTGTACTCAAGTCAGATACCCCATTGACTGCATCAATCTCAAAAGTGTAATTGGTATGTGCCAAAAGGTCCACTACTGTCACCGTAGTGTTGGTGAGGCCAGTCTGACTGGGTAAGAATCGCACGTTGTCACTACATGGCTCACACATCTTGCTGCTTCCTCCACATTTTTTGCAAATGATGTTGAAAGTGACATCTTTCCGACCTCCTGTGTCAAGCGGCCAGCCCCAGTCCAGGATAACAGACGTCTCATTGATGTTAGAGATAACATTTCTTGGAGCAGAGGGTGGTCCTACAAAAGGAAAGGAAAGGCATGTGGTTTTTTGCAGTGCTCTAAGATTGGAGTAACAAGGGCACAAACATACAAAAGGAAGAAACAAACAACCAAACTCCTCTAGTCATTTCCTGCAAAGACTCCTGAAATATTTCACTGGACTACAGACCTAGACTATCAAGGACCATGGTGATTTATTTTTTTTTTTTGTTATAAACAGTTAGTACTCTCAGGGAACAGTTGAGGACTGAGGGCCGCTCTTCTAGAGTTGCGCAGGACAGCTACTGATAATTGCACTTGGATTTTGCTGAAAATATTGCTAACAGTTTAAATCCTAGCTCTCCTTCTGCGGTCTGATGGAGAACAACAAGGAGAAAGTGGAAAAAAAAAAAAAGAGAAGAAAAGAGAAAGACAAACCTAGCCCAAGAAATTTTGGTAGCCTGTCCAACATGTAAGAAAACATACTAGGCAGTGGATGGCTGACTGCAATGGAACATGAGAGGAAGCAAGCAAGCTGCTCAGATACAGATGGAAGAGCAAGAACAACAGCCCCGAGCACAATGACTCTACTCACTGGTGCAAGCCATGGATGGAGGGTCTTTCTCAGAGCGAAAGTAATTCTTTTCACACCTGCAGTTCAGAGACGCATCTTCATAGGTAGAGCTGTGAGGTGGGCATTTAGCACACTTCACGTTGCCGGCAGAGGCTTTGTAGAACCCAGGTCGACAAGCTGCAAAATGACAAGAATGGAGGTTTAAATTCCATGGACATCTCCTCCATTTTAACAGGTGATCTTGTTATTGTCCTGGAATCTATATCCATACGTAGATCACATTCTGGGGGTATTTATGATCTAAAACCCAGAGTTTTCTCATAATTAAAACCTCTTAGTAGAATGAAGCTCTTTACCAATCAACTTGGATTTGTGTTTAATTTTGCCTGGATAACAAGACAGTGTATTGCACCACCAAGAAGAAACATTTTCTGCCTTGCATTATGAGAAGAACTTCACTGACTTTTTCTTCTCTCCTGGCTAATTTACCAAAACTTGGGTCCTATCCTGCATAAGAAGCTAACTTTATCCCAAGGTTTGCTCACAAGAGGATGCTAATTGTAACCTATGGCTACTCAGTTCAGCATGACTAAGCCAGTCAAAAGGAAGAAAACAACCTGAACAGTGGAAGATCTATTCCATTGCTGAAGGACTACCCTTCAGACTCAATGAGCTGCTTCTGATCCACACCGACTACCAGAACTTGCATGGTCTGTACTATGAGGATGCTTTTTGCACTAACCCAATCCTCTAAGGATAGTGCTTGAGCCCACAAGAGCTGCTTTTGACAAAGTCTGGGTGGTAGTGTTTCATTAACATTTGCACACTCCCTGTTTTGGCTCCTGTTGCATTTCAGCCTGATTCATTGCCGCATTTGCATGAGATGAAAACAGCCTTTGAAATAAGTTACAGAAATGAACAATCAAGTAAATAGCTTTTTATGAAAAAGCCATGTAGTCAAATAACATGGTTGACTTCTTTCTGTTAAGATGATCTCACCATCTGAAAATAAAAAAAAATTAAACCAAAACCAGATAACAACACTCAGACTCTACTGTTCAGCTGTGGTTTCTCTCCAAGGCACGCATTCTTCTCCAAACAGAATTTACGCAGTACAGTCATTCTGGCTGACGCCAGTCACCCGCAGGTCTGTGCTCATAGCTACAACAGCAGTACGCAAACAGACAATGTAACAAAAGGGAACACATCTGAAAATGTGTTCACCTTTTGCTACACTTCTGTTCCACAGGAAACACTGCCTAATGCACTAGCACGCTAGAAAACCGCAATACATTCTCATTACCAATACAATGTTAAAAAAAAAAAAAAAGATATACAAAGAAAAACACAACTACTTTTTGTGTCTGGAGTCCAGTCAAGCTTGGATAAAATGGCCCCAGACCTGTCACTGATTTAAATGCTAATTTGAAGCCAAAGGAATGGGTTCACCAGTCTTAGCATGAGCCTAAACAGGCACACCTTTTTCATTTTCGCCTATGGAGATGAGCTGATTCATAGATGTAGTATGCAGGATTCCATTCATTCATTCACTGCCCAAACAGAGAAAGAAAAAAAAAAAAAAAGAGTTTGGATGAGCAGTCTGAGGTGATAAAATGTCAGAATAAGAATCCCAACACCTTTCCAAGGATGGAGGCAAGAAGGAAGCTGCAGTATTAAACTGTCTGTTCAGCATCCACATTACCATCCATAACCAAATACTAACTGAATTTCTGGGCTAGGCTAGCTTGTTCATTAGTTTCCAGTGCCAAACACTGGAGTGAAACATGCTTAAAAGCAGAGGGAAATCAAAATCCAGTACAGCCGCAGGTCCTATTCTGAAACATCTTAACAAAGAAAAATCTCCTGGCATAGCCCTGAGCCTGGCTTGGGAAGTATGAAATGTTTCACAAGGAAGTGCTAATCTCAGCCACCCTCCAGCACTTCCCAGCCCTTGCAAATAGAGGCTGCCTGGCTGCAGCTGCTACCTCCTACTACCACACTAATGAACAGCTGAGAAAGATATCTCCTGCTTCATGATCCCTCCTGCAAGCCCTAATGAAATAATCCTCGGGTTGAGCCTCGGATGCATGATGCCACCAGGAAATCCATGAAAGCAGAATTGCTAAAAATGACCTCGTAGCAAAGTTTGCAAAGCTTAACACCAATCTGTAGGATCTGGCACAGCCTGCCCCGGACCTCATCCCCTCCCTACTATTGCCCCATGACAAATAGGTAACACCTAGAGCAAGTCCCTGCTCTCCCTCCTGCTGACAGAGGATTATTTTACTGCCTTGTGGCGCAGAATGGCCCTTCCTGGCCCAAAGAAAAGAAGGGATGTCAACCTCATCCTTACCAGCACCAGTAACCAAGAAAGCACATGAAGAAGCAAGCATCACACTGACTCTATGAATACGCTTACACAGCATGTTCATCAAAACTTCCCATGGAAACTCAATACCCGTTATTAAACACAAATGGTTTCACTTAACCATGTCTACCCCTTTGAAGGGACATTCTCGTATTCATGGAAAAGCATACACAAGATAACGACATATTTATGAATATGTACAGTATAAATCTTATATTTTTAATAATTTGATATACTAGCTTAACATAAAGATTGAAAAAGACTAATAACCTAAAACTGAACCTTTATCATGTGGTTGGTCTTCCTACAAGACACAATTTCAACTGCTTATTAAGCATAATTTATTCATAACATCATTTAACACCTCAACATTCATTTATGGGATGCAACTACAGTAAGATTGCTTACTAGGGACATTCAAAGCACCTACTACCAACATTTTAATTGAACAATGAATTAAACATCAGTGAGCAAGCTTGCATAAGTAGTGGACAGATTTTGTGGGGTGAGGAAGAGGAAGGAAGGAATCAAATTGCTCTATTAAGTAGCGCCTCAGATGGAAACCCACAGACCCCATTTAAGAAAAGGTGATGGTGGTGTGGGGAAGGAGCAGAAAGGAAGAAGTAGGAGCACGCAGGAAGCGTTCTGCTTGAGCCAGACCAGGCTTTTTCTCTTCCAGGGGGGCAGGGATGTCCCCGTTTCATGTTGCTGCCACCTCCCACTGAGTGAGCGGTCGGGTGGGGGGATGCACTGCTGGATCCCTGCTGTCCCAGCACATCCTAGTGAGGGCATCCCAATCTCATAGCTTCCCCACGGGCTGTCTTGCACGTGCTGTCTCTGTCTGTCAGACCAATTTAAGATTATTCAGCACCACAGCACAAAGGAGAGAAAAAAAAAAAAGCAATTACACTTGAAATTGAAGCCTGGAATGGTGGTGCCAATAAGAAGCCATCTTAATGTATTTACTATTATTATTATTCTTTTCCTAATCATTTCTTATTTCTGATATATAAGAGAAAAAAACCAAAGTCTTTAATTCAAANTGAAATTGAAGCCTGGAATGGTGGTGCCAATAAGAAGCCATCTTAATGTATTTACTATTATTATTATTCTTTTCCTAATCATTTCTTATTTCTGATATATAAGAGAAAAAAAAACAAAGTCTTTAATTCAAAGGCATTCTTTTGCTATGTCAGAAAAACTGGAATACATGAACTGACAGAAGAAACTTTGGCTTTCTGAGGTGAATACCACAGCTTCGGTTTCAGTCAGGTTGAAAATAAAAGCACTAGCTCACAAAGTCTTCACTGAATCTGTAATTTCAGCATGGGAACCAGCTGTGCAGAACACTTGCTTTTCCTTAACATTTTATTTTAGAAGCCAAGGAATTTTTCTTTCCCTCACTTCTATGTTGCTTTCAAATGAAAGACAAGAATGAGGTTATCTGTTTCTTTAGTTGCTTAAATGTACTGACTTTACTAATAGGTTAGTGTTTCAAAAGAAGAAAAAAAAAATGGGCCACTAGCCTACATTTGTATGGTTTTCATGTTAGGCATTCGAAGCCATCCAAATTCTTGGGAAGCGGTAGCGTGGACACAGGGCTGGGAGAAGAGCTGCTGGCGGCTGACTCCAGACCCTGGTGCTGCCGCCACTGCTGTGGCCCCACGCCCCGCTCCCCTCCTCAGAAGGGCTCAGAGCAGGGTCCTTCACGGCCACCGCAGGGTGGTGGAAGAGAGCGAGGAGTCTCCTCGCCGCCCGCAGCTGTGCCTGGCCATAGCTAACCCCCAGAGCAGGCCACCGGCGCGGGTCCGCGAGAGGGGAAGGCCGTGCGATGGACCAGGAACAAAAGCCTCACGGTGCTACAAGGGAGTAAAGGAGACCTTGAGGGTTTCTACATAAGTGATGTACGCCGCATGGCAAGGCTGTTTGGTTTTGCTTATTAAGGATGTCTCCTCAAGTCAGATGCCCGATACCTGTTGGCACTGGTAACTCCTGTGCTAACTCCAATCGGAAATAGTATTTTAAAACTGTATTTGGGCTGACTTCAATCTCTTCTGCTGAGTGCGAGCCACACTGGCTTCACTGAAGTTGCCTACTGGTAAGAATTTCAAGGCTGCAGTTGTCCCCATTACTGTGTAAAATTGAGTTTCCTTAAGCTAAAATTGATGAACGTCTTAAAGAGGGGGGAAAGTTACTTCAGTGAAAGAAAAACAAATGTACCTAGCAAACTGTGGCAGTTGCTGCTAAAAGAAATGGGCCTGTCTTTTCAACAGCCAAGTGAATTTTGCCTCTGACCGATGTGTTTGACTTGAGAGGAAAACACGGTCCTAATTGATGGTTAAACGATTCACTTCAATTTGAATTAACTTCAGATTGCAATACAAAGCCATGAGGGGCATTGCAGCACTCAGACCCTGCAGCCCACCACACGTATGCAGAGCACCGTTGCCATTTCCCAGCCGCAAGCACCAGCCAGCACCCGGAGCGGTGCAGGCCACCCCCAGGCCCCGCCACTCCAGCCCCGGCAGGGCCCGTTTGCCGGCACGAGGCCACCATAGCCGTTTGCTCACCAAGCGAGCCGTGCTCCCCCGTGCCACGGGGCCTCCCCTCCACTGCTTGTACCAGGAACAGAGGCTTCAGGACAAGGCACAAGCCTTGCAGCGTGCTGGAGGTGGATACAGTTGCGTCCTCCAAGCGACCAAGAGTGCCTCTGCTGTTCAAGAAGACAGCCCAAGGGTGAAATGCCACTGTGGCACTGAACCACAGCACTTGGCAAATAAGGGAAGGTAAAGCCGTGCATCTTTGCAGCATTCTCAGGTCCCTTTTAAAAGCATTTGCATGTTTCTTCTTTCTCACCACGCGTACGACGGTCATGGTCTGGAGGTGACGGCAGTGCAACGTTCATCACCAGCAGCAGAATTGTACATTCACACTCATACACACACGTGCAAACACAAAATGAGATGCGACACAGCTGTCAGCTTGTGAAAACGGATGACATAACCAGCAGCATAGACTAACCTTATAAAACTCCTAAAACCATTTTATTTTCCTTCGGCAAGTCATCTCTTTCCCTTCCTGCACTTGTTTATACCTTTGGTAAACTACAAAAAGATGAAAACCATGATTAACTTTAAATAAAGAAGACTTCACAACTGCTCATTTCACACTTCCATCACAAATTACATCCAGCCATGTGTCATCCATGCACTATATTAAAAATAACACAGTATAGATGTGCTGTGGTTCTGGCTCAGATACATGAAGAGTAGGAAATGAAGGTAAAATTCTGCCCTGAGTCATCCCATCATCAGTTTCTATTGCACTTCATTCACTACACTGAAAATGTCTCATTTTCTCCTCCCTTGTTCACTATGGCACCCTGCTCAGCAGGAAACACTGCATTATAATGTAGGTTTCCCACAAAATCCCTCACAGCAGGGAAACAATCTTCAGCAGCTCTCACTGTCCATTAGCATACGGAAAGCCACTTCATCTATGGCATTACATAGGTGCACATCCTTTCTCTTCTTGGGCCTCTAGGTATCTTCTTCCATACCTACATAGTCCGGACAGGCTTCTAAGAACTACAGCATGTTTTCAGTTCTTATTTCCACTGAACTTAAGGGAAGCTTTTTGTCATCGGATCTGAATAAACAGTACGATACCACTTAAGAGAGCAAACCTCAGAGACAAGTACTACACCTTGCAGTAAGAATAGAGGCAGAGACCTGAATGTCACTGTTCAGTTAGTTGTACTTTGACAACTCCCTGTACCTGCTGAGGAGGAAGAGGAAGAGGAGGAGGAGGAAAAGGAGGCATAAGCACCCATAAGGCTTTCCAGCTGGTGGGAATGCCCACTACAGCCTACCGCACCAGCAGTGCACATTTGCTCTTTTCTGGGCTGAGGTGCTGGTACAAACTCTGTTTGTGCTCAGGGGAGGAGGGAAATGAGACTAAGAAAGATTTTAGTGAGGGTTAAAATCTCTTGTGGGGATGGACCCCACGAGAACACCTCCAGGCAGACGCACAGACATTGGCTTCCTCCCATTGCCCACAGCTGACCATTTTGTTCACTGGGGAGATCAAAGCTTACAATTATTCTTTCACCAAGACATAACAGACACCATCTTCGCTGCAGTCTTCAGCACGCTATACATAATACCTGAAATAATTATAAAACAGTCAGCAGCAGAAGCAACCCAGCCATTTTTGTTAAACGTTATCAGCAGATCAATAAAATCTCATATTGTATTTTCTGTGTGCGAGACATACTTTTTACTCTGAAAACGTAGACATGAAATTAAAAGTTGCATTTTAAATATTAAAGTGATTTACCATCACTCTTTTTGTTATTAGCTTTGTAATAGCTCTGGAAAAATGCAGCTATTTATTACTGCAACTTATCTTCAGGGGGAAGACTACTGCACAAAGAAACATGGATCGTGTACACTTGCATCTATTGCCAGGAAAATGCACGAATCACAGCCAAAACTGCTGGCAGATGTGAAGAACTACTGCAGCTGTCCACAACTAGAAGAGATCAACAATTAACAAAGCCATCACAATTCCTTTCCTATCACTAGACCTCCTCCAATAGTAAGAGGGCCACAATCTGAAGGCTTAGGAAATGCTCTCCCTTCTCTCCACTATTTCCTACCCCTCCAGTCCCTGTCCCAGAAGGACAGATGGTACGCCGTGCGTGCAGCAAGGATTCACTGCAATGCTTCTAGAAAAATTCTCTCTGGAATAAGCACTTATTTTTTAAACACCCGAAAGCTGCTGCCAGTACAAAAAACACATTTATTCGTATTTAATCTTACTCATGAGTAAATTTCTGCTTTTTCCTCCCCACTTCATATTTTATAGTGATCTGTGACCTTAATGTATTTTAATCAGATGCTTTTTAAATTGGCTTTACTCCCAGGTCAAGTCATTCAGCAGAAACAATTCCTGTTCTTTGTTTAATAACTGTTACTGGCAGACATATTAATTATATGTACATAAGAGATAGCCTTATCCAGAGGGAATAACAGTGCACCTCTCAACCACAGTCTGTAATAGTTTCATGTTATGCCTTGCAGGCTTCTGAATCTCTTTTTATGAAGTGCATTACGGCCATGACTGCTACCAGCAGTATTGTTATAAGTGCAATGTCAAAGATAGTCGGTCTTAAATGCAGCATTACAGTAAAGAAGTACTTGCTTGTGGGTACGCAAATATCTTGCTCCAAAATGCATAAGGCATTTCAGCTCTTTTGCAGGCTTTTTTTTCTCAGGGAAAAAGAAATCTTTCACTAACAGGAAAACACTACGAACCACAGCCTTGATTCAGAATTTAAAGAAAATAAACAAAGTTCTACCTTAATTCCACCCATACCTCATGAATCACTTGAGCAAGGATTTACACAGCGAATTTAATAAACCCATGTTTATAAGCAGTGTCTTTCACTTCCCCTAAACAAGATGTTTTCCTGAAGCAGAGGCTGGACACATCAGTATATATTAAACTGTCATTTCGTCAGAAGTCCAATGTTCTGTTTCTTTAGAAGTTAATTTAATCCACACAGAGATGAAAAATAACTTCCTAATCTAAGAGGTATTTTCAAAAATTTCTGTATCAAAGAAATATCGGAAGAAAATACCCAGCATCAACTTGAACTGGGGGGAAAAAAGGTTGTAGAAACACACAGAAATCTGAGAGTTTTAAATGTCTATTTGGCAAGGATAGAAAGTTGTACGATACTTTTTCCTTGAACTAAAATTACACTATGGACTCCTCCAAGGCAAATGAGATGTAGGATCCCAAAAGCTTCAAACAATGAATGTTTTCTAACATCATTGTACGAAATACAGGCTCCAAGTGCCACAAAGGGCACAAGCTCTTGGGAAGATGTTTCCTTTTGAGCTCATTGGAATTTGTGGGCTGTTGAGAAGGCACTGCCCACGCTCTCAGAGAAGAAAAATCAAGACAGGGCCCAGTAATCACGCCGGGCTAGATTTAGCTAGTAAGTGAAAAACAACTTTCATCACTTTGAGATGTTTGCATAATTGCTCTGTGCCCAATCCAGGCCAAGTTAACAGGCTGGTAATATGAAAGTTGATATAAATAAAGAATAGATGAATTGCCAGACAGATTACATCTAAACCTTACCCTTTGCCTATCTTGCACCTAATGGTAGTACCATATGAAAGTGCAAGAGAAAGGCAGATAGAGGATACTGGTTTGTCCTCCCCCATTCTTTTACTCTCATCTCTAAAGCCTAGATATTATTTCAAAACCCTGGAGCAAAAGGTTCAATATAACTGCTAACTTATTTTCAACAATGATTTATTATGATAACCCTCCACATAACTGTCCTACATGTAGAATAGCTGATGTTATTTGCTAAATCTTGGTCTCAGTGAATTTCTCTGACATTCCTGTCCAGTCATTCACTGCAATGCATATATCTCGAGCCAAAACAGTTAACAGAAGCACGAAAAGTCTGCATTTTCTCATCGGGATGGAAGGAAGATGAATTTGCATTTATTGAGGCTGAACATTATTTTGAAGCTTTCCACCTTTGTTAACAAGTGCAGGAGAACATCACTGTCTCCATTTTACAGGTGAGGAAATTAATGCAGAATAGGCTCTGAATCCTTTCTTCCAGTGACACCTCCTAATCAAAACGCTGCCTCGTGGGTTGTGTGATGTTAGGAAGAGCTCCCAGATGACATAGGTCCACTACTGCAATTAGCATGAATTAGTTCTTTTGTTAGTAGTCTCAGCAGAGCTGTCAAATTAATTGGAAAATAAATTTAACAAATATCTTTCCCCCCAGAGATACTCTTTCAGGTCAGGGTTGAGGCATGTTGATTGAGCAGTACGTGGGAAGCTTATGTTTCTTACGCCCTCACTGAACCTGCTTTGTTGATGAAAACAGAGGACTTTGGTTTCTGGGGCTGTTAATCTGGTACCTGTTACAAGGAGTACACTGACATAAAAAAAAACAAAGACAACCAATTGTACAACCCTGGGAAATATTCCAGCTGCTAATAAAATAAATAAGTTCATTAAAAGGCTTGATTTACAGACAGTGGCTAGAATACCCATACACTTGTTTTTTGTGGAATCTCATTTTCTTACACCTCAAAGTCAGTTCTTTCAGTTTATCTCTAATTTGCTGAGGCATCCATAAATAATGTACTGTTTCCCTGATTTTAAGTGATTTCTGAATTCAGCCACTGCAAGCAAGACATGGCTAGATGCACACAAGCCTTAAGGTTTAGGAAGCAAGCACTATTTAGGAAGCATACAGTTCTCCCATTAAAAAAAAAAAATAGTTGGCATTTTTAAGCACTCAAATTAACAGGAGACCAAAACTTAAAATCATGTGTCTACGCCTCACTCAATGACAGCTACTGAATTTCTTACTGTTAGTTTCACTGCCAATCGTTGACACATTGCCGCTTGACTTCTTGGAGAGGTGGTGCTGGGAAAGGGAAGCTCTTACGAAGAGAAATGGTGCATCAACAGCAGGAGCTGAAAGCTGTATGAAAAATTTCCTATGGTTTAAGTTGCTGTTATTACTTGCTGACATAAGTTTGGGATGCAATTTAGTGTATCAGAACATAGCTGTAATTTGTAACAGCATGTAAGAAATTGCTCTTGCTTTGCTGCTGATGCTGTTAATGCCGTTTAATGGGTGCATCTACATAAGCGTTTTAGTTCAGATTTGGAGAGTGCTTTTAAAGCAAAATCCCAGCTGTTCCTTCATGCCGGGATTTGCTTCACACTGTCATCTCCAGAGCACATGAATAGGTAAACTGGAAGACACCACACACATTCTACAACACCAGACTAAAGCCAATCTGGAATAAAACCCAGTGAAATGTGTATGGTATTGGTACAGGTATATATATCATACCAACTGCATATCTCTACAGATCTGCTCCTACTGGGCCACGCTACCTGCTAATGTAGACATAACTCACAATTACCAGCTTTCAAATATCTCAGTGCAGTCAGCATTGCTCAAACTGTTAGTTATTTACATAAGAACAAAGATTTAAAAAGCCCTGGTAATGGGGAAAAAATATGATTTTATTAAAGCCATTAAGCATATAACCACAAACAAACAGACATTATCAGCTGTATTTTACCACATTTACTAGGACAAATGGGCACAAAGGGAGGTTTCAGTGATTACTAAAGAAAGTCTTTAAACAGAAGACCAAGACGTTAAGGCTTCATCATCTTCACAACAACTTCTCTTCTTCATGTGCCTTTCAAACTGACTGCATTTTCATCCTTCCAGAGGAAAGTCTGAAAATTAACCAGTTATGGACTCTGGGGACATCTGTGCGCTGACAATCTTCTTCTCACAGCTGAAAGGAAAAGCCCAAGGCTTTTGCAAAACTATCTAACCACTCAAGTGCAATATTTATACATACTGTGCTCTAGCTTTTATCTGAACTTTCTTGGTATTTTGCCATTTTAAAGGAGAACTCTTAATTACTTAACATGCATTTTCTATGCATGTATTAAAAAGTGTCTAGCTTTGCAGAGTAAGCAATTATCTGCTGAGCAAAAATCCAATTAGAAGTAAATGAAAAAAAAAAACACAGTTCAGCATTTTTATCCACTCACCTGATACCTATGTGAATTCAAGGGGGGTAGAAACTCAGATGTTTAGAAAACAAAGCATCTGATGTATTGCTGCAGAGCTAAATTTCTCCCTGCAGTAGGGAAGCCTTACAAACAGTGAAAGCAACAAGAACTCAATATTCTTCAATAGCATTCACTTTGCAATGCGGAAAATTCATCAGAAGGGAAAGGGAACTAAGTTTTCAGTGTTGCACTCCGCGTGTGTGTATTTACTCCAGCAAGTGCTGCTGTGTACTAGTATAAAACGCCACATGTTCAATTCGCAGTTTTCAATTCTACTGAAGCTCAACACAACCAGCAAGTTGGCACCACCACATGCTATTGGGAAAAGAACTAAGGAACAGCATGAAAATATAATTCATGATTCTGCATTGTTTTATACAAAAGCTTTTGCTGTGTAGTTGTCATATCATTTTCCGATTGAAGGAAGAATTAGGATAAGGAGAAATCATAATAATCAAAGGATTTAACTACACCATTGTTTATGTTTTCATTTTTTCAACTTTTTGCTTGAACAATTCAAAAGCAGAAATCAAGGAGGCTGAATGGACATACAACCTACTCAAAAGTCAAAAGCATTTAAGCAAATCCACCAGGAGTTATGGAATTCTGCATCCATCAGTACCAAGTAATGGAGAAGAAGGGTCGTGGTGTTTTCCTGCTGACAACTCTTCCTACTAGAAATATTCCCACCTACTCCCACTACAACCCTGTGGAGTTGACTAGGACTCTTGAGCCACGCAGTCTGCAGTTAAACTGAAATAATTTTTCTGCTTTGTATTGAAAACAGGGAGTTTTATGAAAAAGCTATGGCTGGTTACATTTGCTTAGCCAAACTCATCAGAGTTCTGCTTCTACGAAACCTCTTTCACTTCTGATCAAACCAGGCCATAAAACCTGATGCCACATTTGATAACGAAGTAAATTATATGCTAGGATATTGAACCAAAATTGAATCTTTGTGGGTCAGGGCAGTCCTTTGCTGTCTAGATTATATGTGATATACCATCGCAGTGATGTATATAAAACACAGGAAATTGTTGCATATTAATAGAGCAGTAGTTCAATCAGGCCTATGAACAATATCCAATATATATTCAAGCACAGACATATTTTGATCTGGTTGTAAAAGCAGTGAAAGGACTATTTTATCATTTAATAAAGCCTTCCAACTTTTTATTATGTGCAAAAATTAAAACATGTTACAGCCATAGAAACTAGAGCAAATCTCAAGAGAGTAAAATACGCTTTCTTCTTTCTTGGCTAAGTCACATACTCAAAAACTGTATTTATTTATACTATTTTAAAGAACAAAAAGATTGTCTGGAAGAAAGCACTCTGCACTCTCTAAACTTACAGCCAAACAGTACAAAATAGCACTTAAAACCAAAAAATATCATATGAGACTGGACACAAAATACGTTTCCTTGCAAACACGAAATAATCATGTTACACAAATCTATGCAGATAACTGAAATATTATTACTTTCGGATTGCTTTTGGCAAAGCTATAAGAAAAGCACCCCAAAGTCCTCTATTCTTATTTCTTCCACCCCCCTCTATGCCACAGAGCAACAAACCTGCACCCCGCCCCGATTCTCATACATTTCCTTGCCAAGCCTGGGACGCGCGGCAGGCTCAGGACAGAGACAGCGGGGCTTGCAGAGGCACTGAGCCCCCGAGCACAGCATCCCCACCGCGCGGCACGCTCTCAGCAGCCCTACCTGCAGCGACAGATGCTAAGGGACGGCTGACCCCAGCACTATTTAACGTGGGGCACATCACGTATTTCCAACACCGCCCAGGATTATGCTGCTGAACATAAACAGACTAGCTAATTTCCTCAGTGAAAACGACCAGGCAAAGAAAAACTGATCTTGAACAATACAGTTATAACACAATTAATTTTCTGATTATTAACATGACTTCCATTTGGACAATTGGTTTCCAGCATACACAACATTGTGGGCTTTTCACCATCAAACACTGCATTTCCAAAAATTGCCCATTGAACTTCCACCAGCAGACATTGCTGGACAAGAAATTCCCCTTCCAGATCCTGATTCTTAAATCAGGACCACTCCAAGACAGATTCAATGAATGTAATACCAGTGCCTTCCTATGCACAAAAAATACTGAAGTGCACAGAGCTCTTAAAATGATTTTTTTCTGACCAACACGATAGTAAAACCCCAGAGACAAACGAGCTCCTAAGAATCCCTGTTGTCCTCCCAAGCTGACACAGAAGGGGAGAACAGGTAAAAGTTTCCCTTCCAACTCAGTACCTGCTTACACGTCCCACACCCACGATTAACCATGCGTATTTCTGAGAGCCCAGGACTGATGGATTGAAATCTACAGCTGAGGAAAAGGCTTTGCAGGTTGGTTTGATCATATGTAACCTTCCTGGCTACAGCTGGAGCTCCAGCCCCATGCTGGGATGCTGTGTGTGCTGCTGGCGGATCCAGCTCCTGAGGCAACCGGCTGCTCAGGTGGAGCTGGTGTGGAACCTCCTCCAGGATTCAGCTAAGGACAACATTAAACTATTAGAAGAAGCTACTTAAAATGTGCATTTCTGCAAACCCACAGTTCCGCAGATCATGAACTCTCATTTCATAAGCATACCATATGCAGGTTTTCTCCTACATAAGCGGCTCTGTTCCCGAGTCAGATGAATCGAGTTAGTTAAGTATAATAGAAACCTTGCAACAACAAATGGAAAACCATCTATAAACACGCTCTCCAGTTGATATAAACCTTGGTGTCCATATAAGTCAATAAAGCATTTATACATTTTCTCTTGCTCCTCTCCAGGCTGCCTGTGTTCTGTGTCAGATTAGACGTATAGAATGAGCGATTGCAATAGGCAAGTATAGCTGTTTATTTTGAAGGTACTGTCAAAATGCATTAGCAAAATGCCATATTGGAGCATAACTAATCTGAAATGATCTCCCACTAACATGAATGTCATTAATGCTGTGGTCTGTTGTGCTGACATCATGAAGCAAGATTAAGACAGCTTTCCACAGTTATAAACCCAGCACCCTAGATCCAAGCTGATTAAGCACTTGCATTCTCACCTGGTGCCAAGAAAATGGCACACACAACCCTTGGGTTTGGCTCGTTCCCATCTTATGAATTAACTGTGCATGAACCTCCTCTGGACTGCCTTCTGTACTGACAAAATACTGTTGTCTGAACAATGCACGGCCAGCCCGGTAAGAGCAGGTACTCCAGCACTGTTACGAGTTCCTCCACTGCTCCATGCCGCCTGGGACCGGGATTATGAGCTACTGTGTTCAGGGACAGATGGTTTGACTACAAACAGGGACACAGATTTGCACTGACTGGGAACACAGTCACTTTCAGATACAACCATAGTTCACTTTCTAATGCCTCTTCCCTAAAGAGTAAAGCTTTGCTTGTTAGGGCAAGTAAAGTTTGCTTGTTTAGGTAAAGTTAAGCTTGTTAGGTCACACTCTTAAGGAATGTTTTGCTCTTTCCCCACTACTTCTCTTGGTTACAGCAAACACTGGGTTTAATGTATGTACAGCAATGACATGAAGTAGGCTAGCAGCAACCAGCCTTGTTAATCCCAATGAAAAGTGTACATTAAGCTTGTAATACTTACAACTGATTTAATAGCTGCCAACAGTCCCAGTTCAGCAAAGCCTGATGCAATGCTTGTAAAGTTGTCTTGAATCATATTACTCCCTCCTACTACCCTGCAAGCAGATGGAAATGCTGCTGCCCTGCCTGCTCGCAGGCACCTTCCCTTTGCTTTGCCTTATCTGCAGCCATGGTTCTCAGCTTCTCGGAAGCGCATACAGAGATGATCAGTTCAGCATCATGATCAATTCAGCATTTGACTCTCACCTAGTTTAACAGGTGCTTCTGAAATTCAGAAGCAAAGGTTAAACTTGATGGAGCAATATACAGAAGAAGGAACAGCATTCCCCAGAGCTGGCTCTTATAATGAACACTGAACAAGCGAAACAGTTTCTGCATGTCCTACAGTTCCTTCCCTCTGAATCTGCAGGGGGAAAAAATAACTATCTAAAAGTCGCCAGAAGAAACATCCAGCTGCCTAGCAGCCAGGGACAGGAATTTTTTAGGATTGATTTAGGATTTGATTTTTAGGATTATTTGTACCTATCGGTCTTTGTGTATCCGCACTACTGGCAGCTCTGAAATAAAACCTAGTTTCACAGACTCATGACTTCTTAGAGAACTGAAACCGCTGTTACCACTTCTTTCTACGCTCTTGAAAATATCAGTGGAGAAGATCACGTTACCAAACCCTAGATTGGCATTTTATATTGAAAAATCCCTCCTGCCCCCCTCTCTATGCACTCTCCAGTCTCCATCAGAACAGGACTTTATTTTCATCTCATTCTTCCTACAGAGTCCTTTCTCCATCTTTTACAACATCTCCATCCACAGATGTTGTGCCACATCTGCAGCACAACTGTCAGCATAGGAGTTAGGGCTCAGCTAGTAGGAAAGGAAAGCGTTTTATAAAAAAAAGCATCTTTCTCTTACAATTCTCAGACATTTGGAATATCTAAAAATAGAGGTTTCGTCACGTATGGCTACTGTTTAACTACTTTTAAGAAAGCTGTAAGAGCAGCTATCTCCCAGCAAAACCAACCCATTTTACCCTTGCATCCTAAAAACATGGAAAAGGGTACAGCAGGCTCCCTCTCCCTTTTACTCCACCTTTAGTCTACTTCAGGTTTTCTTGCAAAGAGAACTTTCTCACAGAAAAGGTTTTAAAAAGAATTAGGTGGCCCTTTCAGAGGCTGCTTATGAGGGCAATTTCCCCCCCAGAAAAGTATTGTACAGCCTAAACAATTTCAAAATGAAGCCTGCAAACAGACATAAGGTTGAATTTTCTACTGGACTATAAATGGAGGGAAGGAAATATCTGAGGACAAAAAAATAGCAGAAAACAATCATAAAGCAACAGCAATAGGAGGAGAGACTAAATATTTGTAATTAGCATTTCACCTATTTTTTATTATTTTAAAATAAGCCTACTGCCTCAATGCTCATTCACGTTAAGATACCACAGTCCAAGTAAAAAGAAGCTGTGTGCAGTATCTAAGCAGTACCCTTCCTGACAGACAGAAAAAAAGATACCCTGATATTTTCATTGCCAAATGTTCCATGAATTCCAGATTACTAAAATAACTTAGTTTTATAAGATATCTTGAAATGGTTCCAAGTCAAGCAACAGAAGAGTTGGCCTGGATGAGCTGTTAGGAATCCATATGATTATTCAGCCTTCATGTTCACTAAATTTAACATTGGCTCTTTGGAGATGGGCTCCCAGAGAGGAGACAGAAGAGGGCCAAACACTGCCAGGTTTCAGCGGTGAAAACCTGGGAGTGACAAGCTGGTTACCTAATTGTTAGCAGCAGGCAGCAGCAGTTTTAAGTAGCAGATTAATATGTTTGGGGGTTATGCAAAACAAAAATAATTTACAACAAATTAGTATCCAGAGCACTTCTAATCAGACACGATCTAAAAATCCTGAATTCCTATTAAAATAACTTGGAGTTACATTTGCTTCTGCCTAGCCTGATTTTGACTGCAGGAATGTTGAGCAGTGAAAACAGATCAGCAGGGGCCTGGCTTTATCTATAGACTTTCTCTCTCTAATTATATACTCCAGACTGGCAAAAAGAATATTCAAAATCACTGAAGAGTTATTAAAAGGTTATTATACAGGTCAGTCTTTTGCCCACATGTGGAAAACAGGGTCCAACTCCGAATCCAAGAGATCCCAAACGACGGATAAGCTCCTGAAGCTGTAACTTAGTTCAGGGATAGATGAAGAGAATAGAAAACATAACAAGAAGAAGGGGGGAGGAAAAACCCCTCTCCTCTGGACAATTTAAAAGGTTGTCTCCAACAGCGACACCGGTGAACGGGAACACGATTGTATTATAAATGATAGATAACCAGTCAGCATGGAAAAGGTAGATAAGGCTGATCTTGCCTCTGGGGAAAGGCTGAAAGACCTCTGGAGATCCCTGCCTGCCCATTTCTATGGCCCTGCGATAAGGCCCTTTCTCGTTCTCTCAAGCAACAAAACAGGGAAGGGAAATCTTTGAACAGGCCTTTAAAAGAAAGAAATACATTTACATCATCACATAGTCACCAACAGAAAAAATTGCCAAAACGGGATCAGTGATGACAGCGTTCAGAAGGATGCAAAGACGAGCGCTGCACACAACGCAGACACCAGGAGTCACAAGGAGGGAGCGAATTGCCGCGCTGCAGGGCACGGGATCTCTTCTGCAGCGAGCGGGGAGCTTTGGTTTGTTTACTCTAACACAAGAATGGAAAGGTTACTACTTACTTTCCTGTAATTTTTATAGCTTCTCTCTCCAAAACAAGCACCTCATACCGATCACAATCAGAAAGAGGCGATTGGACTAGAAAACAACTTAGCCCCATCCATCCTACATGCTAGCCCCTACGTTTCACAGAATTACACTGCTGTAACTGGCAAAGGTATCTTTTTTTCTTTCGGTAATTGCTACAGAAACTGTTGCATATCAGTATTTTTCTTAGCTATATCTTCACGCTTCAGTCTATAGCTTTATGTTTTTATAGCCAGTAATAAAATAAGACCATTCCTCCTTTGTGGCAGCTGAAACCTATTCCTAATGGACGCATACCCAGGACTATTTGTAAAACAATTTTTTTTAAAATGTCTTTCAAAAGCTCATCTCAAAATCCTCACATATTTTTTATTTTATTTTCGGCTTACGCTACTTTTAGAAGTAGATAACAGAGCTGAAACACGACTAACCACTCTGTAAGAGGTTATCATGAGTAACAGTAACTGTATTTGTGTATGTTCTTCACCTGGTATAAATATGAGACTGTAAAACGCACCTATGTAAGCTTCCTTCATCATTTCCTGTGGGCTAAATACATGGCACATCCTCGCCTTTCCTCCACACAACAACCTCTTGGGCTGGCTGCAGTAACTCAGGTGCATAGCTAAGCTCTAGGAGAACAACAGCAACTTGCATTAAACCATTGCAAGCGGCTTCAGCACATATAAAGCAATTCAACCATGTGTCTGTGCCCTGTGTGGACACATTTAATACGATTTCTTTTGGTTTGCTGACACTAATCACATTTCAGGTAACAACCAGAGAAAGACGGACCACGTAAATGTGTGCATTAATCTATTTTCGTTAGAAGACTGTAAATCTCTCTGCACATCTTTCCCTTAACAGTCATTTATATTAGCTTATCTTAAATAGCTTCTTAATCAATTCCAGTTAAAACAAAATTAGCCTGAAATTAAGCCAGAATCTATACAAGAGTTGCACTACCTTAAATAAATCAATTTCAAACAGCAACCTCGCCTAAAGCTACAGAGCTTGCAGATGCACTAAACAAGAGTATAAGCACTAAATCCAAGTAACAGTTTCTTAAATCAGAATAATGCACACATATACCTTTCCAATTATGTAATTAAGCTGTTTTCACTAATCAGATATCAGTACATCTAATGGGAAACCTGGATGTGAGGCAAAAGGATTTGCTAATAAACACAGATCTAAAATCTATTTTAAAACACATATTACAAATGACTGGTTCTGGCGTTTTGAATGTCTCTGGGGAAAATCCCAGCAAACACTTGGAAAGAGGCCAAAAACATACAAATTCTACAGTGGCAGTTCAATTATTGAATTCCTAAACATTTAGGACAAGACCGTTGAGTCGCATCTTGTCCTATTTTTCTGTTCTCATTGTATCCCCGGACTTCTCTATTCTTTCCACCTTTCCTTCTTTACTTAGTTGAGCATTTCTTGAATCTTCTCCTCAGCTCACACACACGCTACCATTATAGCTCCTGTGATGGCTCTCACTTGGGGGCATCCCACACATTTGGGCTTTGTTAGCTGGTCACCCCAGTGTGCAAAACGAACCACCCCAAAACACCACAGTTGTGTTCTCATGTTTTCCTTCCTCTTTTACCTATGTTATTATATTACAAGAATAATTTTCTGTGACTTCCTAAAGGCTTATTATCACATAGATACAGTAGAGTATTTCCCTAATTCCCCCCCCCCCCCCCAAAAAATNATTTTTTTTCCTTAGAGGTAGTGGCCAGGAAGGATTTCACAGTTGTCCTACAAATGAGACCTTCATCTGCACAGTTGTCTCTAAAGTGCAGGTCACCCATGCAGCATTCTTGCCATGCTCACGAAGATGACACACAAAACAGCTGACAAAACGCTGAAGGCAGCAACTTACTATGACACTAACATTGATTATACGCTGTTAGTCATCATCCTTGTACTTAGCACTACGTTTCCCTTAACATGAAGTTTTGCAAATGCTGCCCTTTCTAGGATAACTTCCAATTTGGACAATGACCAAGTTCTATTAGCTTGGATCTATGATGACTCAAATGATTCTTGTTAACTGATATTTGCTCAGACAAATAGGAATGTATACATACACTCATTCATACATACACATTACCACACAACCTGTGATACTGAGCAGAAATCACCTCCTCCTCCACGTGCAGCTGCTTCAAGCTGCAGACTACAAAACACTTACCTATTTCAGAATAATCCTTTGTAGGACTTCAAGATTTCTATTACACGACCCTCAGAGAAACGGCCCTGCTGAGTTCCACCCGTTCCACCTCCACCCGTTCGCTACACGGCCAAGGAGCTCCAACACCTCCCGGCACAGCTCAGCTCCGCCGGCTGCAGGTGGCTACCCACGGCCGAGCTGGGCACCAGCCACACAGACCCTCTGGAATCACACCCGCTAACTTTCAGCCACCAAGAATAAAACCTAGCACAGAAGAAGGGTAATAACAACGTCCTCTGGTTTATTTCACTGCTGAACTTCAGTATTCTCAATGAACAAGACATGAAAAAAAAAAAAAGAGCACAAGATGATCAATTATAATAAGCAGTTGAAGTTTTCTTTGAGTAGAAAGGATTTAACATATGCGAGCCATTGAACAAAAAATAAAACTGGCTTTAGAACAGTACTGCCAAAATATGGCATAAGAACCTGCACAGAAGATATTTCCCGAGATAAAGGGGTACATTAGCAAAACAAGCACATGCATTGACTAATGTGAAAATAAACACAAACACATTCAGAGACATACAGGAACATCATCCAGGCAGTACCTGAATTCCCCAAGGACTGTAAGGCAACCCCAAGGATATTACCCACCCCCATAAAACGTCCTGAGCTAATGCTATCACAGATGTGGCAAATGGAGCTGACGATTAGATGAATGGATTTAAAACTTCGGTAAGTCCATATAGGCATTTCAGAGAAAACAAGGCTGTACAGAGTAGGCAAGTTAACCAAAAGCAGGCCCATAAGGTCATAAAAAGCTGTGCAGTGGGATACTTCTGGAGAAAAAAGCCCGTGCAGGGTCAGTATGTAGAATGATGTGTTGCTTCAAGATTGCACTTTTGAACTTCATGCAATACCAAGAGTGAAGCTACAACTGGAGCATCTAACATTCTTATCAAAACTTTTAAAAATACTATTTTATTAGGGACAAGACAGTGAAATCTCTCTTTTAGGAGCTGACGAAAGAGTACCGTTTCCAAGGATGTCCAATCTTTCACCCAGTGCGCTGGGAGAATTTGGTGCATCTACTTGCTACCTGGTGGTGAAGTGCCTGTGCATGGCATTTTCACTGGAGATGCCCACCAACTCTGTCCAGAAAAGCATCCAGAAAATGTAAAGGAAAAAATGTTGTATTAGCTTAGAAAGTCCAATTTTCTAAAACTGATTTCAACAGCTACTGATTTCTAGCTGGACGAAAAGAGAAAAAAAAAAATGCTATACTTTAACATTCATAAAAGCCTAGGAGAAATTCATAAAAAATGAGGCAAGTGCAAGAGAAAAATGCCTGTAGTCAAAAAACTAAAACTAACATCTTAAAAGATGAAAAGGAAACTACTAAAAACAAAGAGTGTAACAATTTGGCAAAGGAGGTTGTGAGCTCACTGTTTCAAAAGGGGGTTTCAAGGTTGGATGTGACAAAGCACTACTGTAGAAAACAAGTGGTACAATCATGTAGTAATCCGAAGCTAAGTACAAACTAACTCGAGAAACTCTTTTGAGCCCTAATATCTATGCCTGTTGCTTTCAACCTTTGCCATGATATGACTTTGTTATAAACAAAGAAGTGTAACGACCTTGCTCCCTGTCAGCCATTAGAAAAGGAAGTGTGAGCACCAACCACTGAAACGTGGTTACGACCCACATCTTGAGAACACGTGTTCTGGGACCTTGCAGTCTCCCCTTGCAAAGTATAATTTAAATGACTTGAACAGCTTTGTTCTTACCAGCTAAAACTCAAGTGCCTTGGCAGAGTGGTTCAGCAATGTTGTTGCAGCACTTCCCCGGGCTAATCCTGGCATGAGCTACTGTTGTTAATCCTTCATTTTCCTAATAATGAAATTCATTATTATTTTAAATAGTCATGGCAGATGCTGAACTCGTGTTTTCATGCGTGCGAATCAGAGAGATGAGGGGCCCTCCTGTTGCCCAAGTGATGCAACTCCATGGAAAGTTAATATCCTTCAATCACGTCCTTTAATCCTAATATTCTCATAAATAAAATACATTGGACTCTTGCCAAAAAGATGAAATAGGTTTAAAAACATAGTAAAAAATGAAAGAAAAAAAAGAAAGATTTTAAAGGTAGATTTCAGACTAAGCAGAACACTAACTACGGTCCACTATTCACATTTTCATAGAGAACAGTGAAACCCTTCAAAGTCTTAAGTACAAATATCAAAGTAGACAAAAACAAGTACAAAAAATTATTACAAGAACAAAATAAATATGATTACCATGATATGAACCACATGAATTACACCACAAATATTTGTCTTTCTGGCTGTGGAAAGTTTGGAAAAGTTTTCTCCCTTTCTCTGATTTTTTGTTTGTTTGTTCGTTTCACAATCCTTAAAAAAAAAAAAAGAAAGAAAGGTGTCAAGGTAACCAAACAATCTGACCTTTTCAAATTAAATTCCTTCATTTTAAGCAACCATTCTCAGTAAAGACAGAAAATTAATTTCCTTTTTTAATGCAGTAATTCTTTACTATATTGTCACAGTACCTTTGGAAGATGCTGCTACATTGCAAGTACCAAAATAAGACTACTTTTGAACCAGCAATATGTAAGCAAGTGGGATGTAATTCTTGCAAGCAGGAGGAGAAGAAAAGCAGCTGCAGAAAGCAAAAGATGAAGAACAATTCACACAGACCCCCAAAAGAAAGAATAGTTATCTTCAGCAAAAAAGCAATGCTATTAGAAAGCTGAAGATGTAATTCCCATTTTAAACTTGAAGCATTAAATAAAGCTGTTGTTCACTGTCCCATGACAAGTATACAGCTTTTTTTTTTTTTTTTCCTCAGAAACTATACAGTATCTTCTTGGCTTTACTGAAAAAATGAACAGATTTTCAAAAAAAAAAGGGAGCTCCTTATCTTTTAAACAAAAGAAAAGGAACTTCTTGTACCTACATCATAATTATACTAAACTTCTAGAAACACAAAATCTGGAAGTTATGCTTTCTGCCTCTGAATAGAGAAAGTTAGGCAAACACTCCAACACCGGAAGATATTCTGACATTTATGAGGAGTTAGCAGGGGCCTGCTGTCAGTTCAGACAGACATTCATTTTGACACTGTAACATGCTGTACTGATACCTTCCTTTAATTAGGATGCTTTCTCCTGCTAGTGAGTAGCATCCTCTTGAGACTCCTGTTTCACTGTCTACATGACCTTTGGGATGATGAAGTCACAGTTTGATGAATATCTCGACAAAAATATTGCCTAGATATTTCCTGTTTCCCATGTCGCCTTTCCAAAACTCAGCACACCACTTGAAGTTGCCCCCGTACGTGCTGAGCATCGTTTTAATCTAACAGATCAAAGGCTTCATGGACGTGGGGTTACTGCTCTGACTGTCAAAAAGCTGCCACAACTGAATGCCCAAACTTAGCGGACAAGAGGCATGCTGATGGGAGGTAATAACTTACATGCAATGATAACGAGCCACTGCCTATTACTGCCCAAGCTACACAAAATCACGGAGTAGGTGATCAGCAGAAATGCAGTTGACCTCACCGTGTGTCTTTTAACCAGGATTTTATTTCAAATACCAGTTATGTGAAAGAAATGTAGAAAAACTGCACACTCCAAGATGCAAAGTCGCTGCTGAATACTTGGCACAGGAGCACTGCAAATGCAGTTAGCTGGGTCCTGTCTAGGATCTGGGGCTCAAACGCTCCTTTCTATGCAACAGCCAAAAGAAGCAGTGAGCACAAACACAGTGTTGTGCCAGGGTGGTCAGACACGTGTACAAGCAGAGGCAAATAGGTGCAAGGAAGAGGGCCAGTTAAAAACCAAAGTGTCAAGCGCTGCCTTCCCACTTCCCAGCCCAGCACACAGAGGAGAAACATCTCATGCTGTAAGAGAATAGTAAAGAATGCAGGAAAACCAGGCTTAGGGCTTCTCAGACATTAGGAAGAATGTAAGGGTTGAAAATTACATGTAGAGGTAACTCTCTTTATAACAATAAATTAACACTACTTTGAGTGCTGACCGGTGCTATAGGATCACCAAAGCAACTAAAACATCAGAAAAAACTTGGGAAATTTCAGGAGGCTTTCTTTCACTGTGGCCATTAACTCAAGCACTGGCAGGTGCCAGTAGTAATTCTTCAGTTCTTTCTCCTTTATTTAGTTTCAGAAATCAGCCTGCCAAACGCAGCTGAAAAGAAGCAACGGTGCGGGCTGCAAAGGCATTTGAATTACACCAGAGGGAAACAGAAGAGAAAGTGCTGACTGCGTATACCAACACCTGAGCCTGTTGTGTCCAGTACAACAGTGAGAGAAAACTAGCAAAGTCTGTAACAGGAGCATGAGTGCTGAGTGAGAGGAGCACTGGTTTGTTAATTATCAGTTCATCGTCAATTAAAAATGCTCATCTCCTGAGGCTTCTGGAGCAGAGGGACCTCAAGTGACAGCAAGTCTCTGCATCCGTCCAGGGCCAAAAAATCAATCACATCATACGCCTGTGGTTCGGCTGGGATGTCAGCACATTTGTTAAGGTTTCACTGCCAGCCATCCCTAATTTATCTCCACTGCCTGGGCACTGACGCTGTCATAAGGCAGAATGTAAACCTGCTCAAAATACATCAAACTTCTTGCGAAACAACACAAAGTTCATCAGGAGGAGAGATGTTTTCATATATCACGCCAGTTGGGCACCCACGTCACATCAATCAGCCCAAACTTTTAGCCATGCAAGACAAAGTTTCTTTCTTTTTGCTGTCAGCGAGCGACAGAGTTATAAAGTGCAGGAAATGATCCTTGCACGTAATCTCATGCAACACTGCACTTCGAGGTCCTCAGTTAGTGGCTTAATAACAACTCCTCAGCTTAAGTACATGAATTGCCTAAAAGGTGTCTTCAATGTGCAATCTCCTACTGATCTCATTATTCAAATATTCTGTAAAAAAAATTCTCGTTTCCTCCCCTTTCTTCCAGGCTTGGGCTTTTGTTCAGGAGTAAAAGTGCAGTTATTACTTTCATTTAAGCATCTTTGCATACACATCAAGCTGCTCTACATAATTAGGTTCTGCGGGTTAAGAACATCACGACTTTTCTCAAAGCCAGGCATGCCTCGCATGTCTCAGGAGTGCTCAAGAGAGCAGCCGCCTGTGTAACTTGGATGTCTGCAAATGCCCTCTCCTTCAGGCAGGGTGAGGAGTAGGCTTCTCAGTACAGCGTGCCCAGGGAGAAATGCTCATCACTGAGCACTAGGAGAGGAACTGCCAGAGATAGCTACTCACATCACGGGTTTTTGATTCGCTTCCCCAGGCCAAACATTTTGCCTGCCGAATAAGTAACTGCAGGAAAACGACCACAAAAGGATCTTTACTATTTAGACAAAAATAACAACAATAATAGTAATTATCATCATTGAGGCTATCACTGTCACTGACTCAAGGCTGGGTCTCTAGGCATGCCATCTCATTTCATCCATTTCTCTGCTTTCAAATAAGGGCTACAGATGCCTCCGAGATGCCGTGTCCTGTTAGCAGAATGCTTTACTATTTCCTAATATCAAAAGAAGTTACCTATGAAAGTCCCTCCTTGCACATAAGGTGCTTTTAAGCTATAAGAATTTATTATTCTATTAAGAAATACTTTGATTTATTTTAACTCTCTTAACCTTTATACGTTGAATAGCATTCACTTTCAAGGTCAAATGCCAGAAATTGGATACTTTCATGGATGATGCAAAAAGGATACATTCCCTTAGCTTTTTACCACTTTGCAAAGTTATAGAAATGTGTACCATCCTGGGTCACAGAAAATCAGCCAGGCTTCCAAAAAAATTAGCTTCCAAAGCAAAATCTTGTGTTGGTAAACTACATTCTGTGTCACACTTTATTCCTTAAAAAGCAAAAGCATTACAAACCTCATGTGGCCAGAAGTTGAACTCTGAGACAAGACATTATCCTTTTATACAAAAAAACTTTATCAAATCCCATTTGGTCATACACATACACCCCAAAATGCTGAAACATATCTTATGAAATGTACAGATAATATGGTGTAAATTATACTCAGGTGCAGGAAAGAAAACCTACCCCCATCACCAAGAAACATGCCTTCAAAAATTACAGGAATAGTTCATTCAATTCTAGTACACAGCACTGCTTGGAGATAATGATGAGCTCTTACACACAAACTATTTTTTTGTGTATAAATGTGCTATTTACCTGGCATACTTGGTAGCCAAAACAGACCAGGTATTTTTGAGAAGGTGTTTCTGTGTGCGCAGGGAGAAGCTCCTCATTTCTGCCAGACAAAGATTAAGGTAAACCTTAACAAACGAACCTCTGCTCTCGATGCCAAATTAAAGGTATAGGTAAGAGAAAAGGGAGGTTAAAGATCGTCCTTCTTGCAGCGCTGTTCAGAAAACTACTTTAATGAGGAACTTACAGGAGGAAAAAAATACCTTCAACAACATAGTGCTTTAACGAGATGCAGTCTAGCTACACAAGCAGCCTAACACAGAAAATGGAAGGAATTCGTACTATAGCCACATGACATTTTCTAATTAAGATTTTCTGTATGAATTGAAAAACATTTTATTCCAGGTTTAGGTGTTCAGTTTTTTATTAAAAAGTTAAAGATTGCCATTGAAAGCAGACCTTTATCATAATTAAAATTTTTATCAAGAAAAATATTTTTCTGTTGTAAATGAGCTCTGGAATATTATTTCTAAGCAGCAGCAGCCATGTCTCTATGGGTAGAGTTATAGCTATGTTGCCATGTATGTATTCCCACAGCTTTGCAAGTCTCATGTGAAGAAAATGCAGTCTACATATTTTGCAGATGTTGAAAGTAATAGTCCACACCTGACTTCTCACTGAGTTCCCACCCTATGCCCGTATCCTTCCTAATAAGGAGAAAGTTATTATATATTTGGCCCTGCAAAGGCAAGGTTGCATTCCAGCAGGAAACCAAGAACCCTTATCAGCAAACCAAGCAAGACTCACAATTCAGTACAGGCACACCCTTTTCTTTTCTTTATGCATTCATATGTAGGTCCAAACTGATTGAAATCCTTACCGTTCTAAGAGCGTTGAAGTAGTAACCAGGTACCACCACTGTATCTTTATAAATGCTTTAAAAGAAAATAAAAGGTTAAAAGCTTCTCCCTAATCCATACCAACAGTCAATGGCAGAAACTAGTACAGCTCCCCTGATACCATGTATTTTACATCTGACATAAGGACGACTCTTCTGATGTTTCAGCTGAGGACTTAATTTTCCATCAAGCATTTACATCAGAAGGCCCCTGGGGCTCTCTAAAGAGTCGGCTGGAGCACGGCCAGGTAAAATATATATTCAAAAGCTTCCAAAAGATCAGAGTTTCATTTCAAATGGATTTGCAGCTTCTCATATACCTGCATGACAGCACCCCTCTGTGTGGACTAGGATGCTGTGCATGTCCATCGATCAATAGCACCCTCTCCCATACCAAACCATCACATGGTGAGCTACTTTTTGGATTTTTTTTTTTTTTTTTTTAAACCAACATCGCTTTCTCAGAAAAAGGTATGTGATGACACGTGCACGGAAAATGTGTGAATGATCATGTTCCAGCTAATTATCGGCTATTAAAATAGAGTTTCCACCCAATTAGTCCACTCAAAGGGAATCCTACTAAACTGTAACCTGAAGTCATCCACCCTATATTGATGGAGTCTAGTGAGGGGATAAAATGCAGTGCACTGACACTCCTGTCTTGGTTACACAGAGAGACTGCCAATGCAACAAATCATGCAGTGTAGTAAGATTTCAGGCTTTGGTGCTGAAAGGAAAGAAAATTAGTGAAACAATACGTGTTAAGAAAAAAGCCCCCACAAAAACTTGTTTTTTTGTTTGTTTTTTTCCTCCTCTCAGGTCTCTATTACCACTGTGCTAACATAGGTCTTAAACTATACCATGCATACACACCGACATGCACGTAATCTACAGCTAAGTATCATCCTAACTTAAAGCAGCAGTATTGTTCTTCTATTAATGAATGATGCATTTTTTCACAGACAAGTCACACAGTGCGAGGGATCTCATTCCTAATATGCTTTTCATTCTAAACACCTGCCGAAACTGATGCCAAATACAGCTTCTGGGTAGGTTAAATATTTAACTGGTAACACGCTTTCCCTGACACAAATGAAGCACTATGGTGCTGTGTACCATGTTGGCATTTACAGCCCTTTTCACAGACTATATTAAATAGCTTCAGAGAATATAAAGTCTACTGTACTGCAGTGCTTGAATGCAGCCAAACACAGGGGTCTTTATCTGATGAGCACTATTATATTAATGGCTGTTTGCATTAGTAACATTTATTCTACACGGAACCGAGCAACAAACAGAAACATGCACTTAATGCAATTCCAGTGGTAAAGTCTACATCTGTAGTTGAACAATGCTCTAGTATCACAAGCCTGAAATAATGCCCTGTAGTTTCCAGTAAATACTTCTTTTGCTGGCCTCTTCACACCCATGTAAGCATATCAAACAACCACACTGTAGCAGTTACAACCATATTGACAGTTAGCGGCAGTTTAGAAATCTGTCTTATCACTGCAAATTATGCAGGGTATCTAAAATAGATATGACCAGCATATCATTTTTGAAAACACTCTTGGGAATCATCTGCTTTGGTAGGACGGGCATCTGCAAAAGCACACAGGTGCCGGACCCTTTGCCCGTCCTAAGGCAGAGGTTCTCTGCTGTTTCTCAGCTCAGAGAGCAATGAAAAGGATCCTGGTGTACTCTGCTCCGAGCAAGGTCTGGGCACAACCGTGGTCTGGGGAAGGACGCGCTCTGCTGGCGTCGCGGAGCTGCGGTTTGGGCACGGACTCTGTGCAGCTGCAGTTGGGAGCCCTTCGCCCAGAGAGGCAACCACCCCACTCCCGACAATTACCAACCTGTTGAACTCGAGTCCGTGCATAATTAATTCGTCCGAGAGGTCACTCCCTAACCCCTAATCTAATGCTACCCACTCCTGTCGATCAGGAAGAACAAATTGCTTGGCTATTCCTGTCACAGCTAAAGTATTGAAGCTGTCAATTCAAGATCTTCTAAACAACAAAAAACATTAAGATTTGAAGCTCATTTACCACAGGCTCTTGGCCTCTAATGACAAATACGAGTCATGCCAAACTTGCTGTAAAGAATGCATCCACAGGAAGGCAGCAGAGCTGGTAAGAGGGCTGGGGGGCACGTCCTGCGAGGAGAGGTTGAGGACACTTGGGTTGTGTGGCCTGGAGAAGAGCAGGCTCCGAGGCGACCTCCCTGCTCTCTGCAACTCCCTGAGGAGGGGAAGCACAGAGGGAGGTGCCGGTCTCTGCTCCCTGGTCACCTATTACAGAATGCGAGGGAATGGGGTATCATACAAGTGTTGTTTGAAAATCATCTCAGTTCCAAGTTAGGAGAATTGTTTTTCACCAGTGCAAACACTTGAACATTTTGGCTTCTGAAAATAAACATAACACCTGTACAGTCATAGCTCTTTCTAGAATCATAGCAATTTTTAAGAAGCTATGTAAGTTAGCTAGTGCCAGGACAATTGGTAAACTTGCATTTCATTCAAACCACTTACGCAAAGAATATTCTCACATATCCACAGAAAAAGAAAAAAAATAGAGAAAAGAAACAACCTAGCATTATACATCATGTTAAATGGAATTCAGTAACACCACGATTAATGTTGAACCCATCAGCATCCCCAAGATATAAGACCCTGCTGCCACAGACAAGGAACTGAGGAAGAGACAGAGGAATTCAGCTCTCACACAAGGAACTGAGAGAGACAGAAAATCAACCACAAAAAAAACAAAACAAACAAAAAAAATCCCCACCAAACAGTTGGGGACTTACCCATGAGACTATTACTTCTCATCTTTAAAAAGAAAAATGAAAAAAAAAAAAGGAAAGATATAATAATGCTGTTATTACTTTGATCATATAGCCCGCTAAATCAAAACAAGTATTTTTTTCCCAAAAAATGTCATCTTTACATCAGACACACTTCATGTTAGAATCTTGAGCAAACCACTTCAGAGCAACAAAACACAAAAGATTTACTCTTTCAAGAATGAAAAAAAACCCTAATCCGAACCATATTAAATTACAAAGGATGTTCTTAAATCAAGCAAGATGCCAGAACCAAATATTTAAATCTATCATCAAAAATGCCTAGAAAGATGTTAACACAACTTCCCCACATTCTAAGACAAGCCTTAAAAAGTTTACAATTAGATAACAATAAGAACTACTTCCTGCTAGGCTTTTTAATTCCCACAGGATAACCTGGAAATTAAGTTGAGAAGATTGTGAAATGCATGCCGACAATCAACTACATACAAGTCTTCCAAATTAGCTAAAAACTATTATTGTTCAACTCAACTATTATTTACAATACCAGTGGCTAGTCTTTATTACAAAAACTTACAAAAGGACTTACAGAAACAAACAAACAAGCAAAACCACCACAAAACCAAACCCACAAAAAAGACCACAAAAAAACCAACCTCACATTGACTTAAAAGGGACCCTCCTCACTCTTCCGGAATATTTTCTCAATGGGACCACTTACTGAAAACAGAGGGAAAAGATGTTGCCCAAGCACTAGCGATAAAAAAAATTCCACATACTTTTAGATGATCTTGTTTATAGACACAACTATAACTGGCAAATATGGTAACAGCATTTAATCATCCATTAAAGACTGTTGAACATCACTGGAAAAGGTACCGGCACGTACGCTTCCTCTAAGGCGGAACACCTCTGACGCAAAGAAATACAAGCTAGTTTAAGTGCCCTCTTTTCAACAAGCAGAAAAAATATCAGTCAGACTGAAACTTGCTCTTTCCCCAAAGAGTATATTGGATACCAAAACGGAGACTCTTATCAAAGTAAGCTTTTTACCTTTCTAATTTTAAAATTAAGCATCAACTAGTATTCAATCCTAGTCACTCTTCACAAGACATTAATGGAAAATTCATTAAGATATTGAAATCCTAAGGTACCTTATCGTATTGTACAAGCCAGAAATGAATAGGAAATGAGAATTAAATATACTTCAAATAACTAACTTATAGGAATACTGGATTACACATGTAGTTTCAAAATATATATTTTATGCAAATAAAACCCAGAAAAAGTAAATTTAAGAAGCCTCAGGATCTCCATTTATGAATAAGTGCACTCTGCTCTGCTAGTTATTTAAGAAACGGCATATGTGTACAAACTTCATGTGTAAACATTATCTTATTACCATGAGCAAAAAGCATGTAATAAATAAATTGTAATAGTGATATTTAGACACTGGTAGTGAGGCAACACCCAGGAGATGAGGTTTTAGCATTTGTAGCTGCAATCCTGGGCATCTCTTTCCACACGGTATCCCCATCGCTCCCTCTAAACCAACAGTGACTTTGTCCCACACAGAGCATTTTGTAAACAGCCACCCACCTGTCCCTCTCAAATTTGTGTCAGGGGAATGATTTCTTATCTTCAGCTTTCTACTGTAAAAAACTTTAACTGCCTGAACAGATATTTCAAGACAGATAAATTTAAAGGAAGGTCAGAGACAGAATGATTTGAATTGCCATTACAGAACATCAGTGAAGCAGCAATAGTTTCAGTTATCTGTCAGTAGAGAACAAAGAGACCATCACAAGCACTTTTGCACTGAAGACAGCACACTCATCAGAGCAGCATAAGACTGCTTGGATGTACCCTGGGGCTGGGATGAGGCTTCCAAACCTGCAACAAGACCACAGATAAATAAATGGGAAGCATAAATAATATCACTTTGCATTTTCTGTCACTTTTCATCTACACGTCTGTGAGAGATTGATGCAATTGGGTATTGCTCTTATTCTGTATCCGTGGTAGCTGAGACACAGAGTGGATGAATAATGAGTCTAAGGTTATGCAGTAAGTCAAAGACGGTGCAAGGGAGCCAAGAAGTCTCTATTCTCACTTGCCAGCTGCAACTTAACTTTTCACCGCCTTCTCCTCCTTATCACTTATATGTGCTAGAGCTTAAACTGAGTTTTTGGAGGCACTCAAAGCTAGCTACACAAACCACTGCCAACAGCTTAACTTCAGAAGTTCGAATATCTAACAAAAACTAGCTTAGTGCACGTAGGAAATAGCCAAACACGATATGCACTTAATACGAGTACCCAGCAGAATTGAAGTGCTTGCATAAAGTCAGTAAATACATTAAAAAAAAAAAAAAAAGCAAAGAGTCTTTGTTCGGATTAGAACTGAAATATACTGACCTTGGAAGGGGAAAAAAAAAAAAAAAAAAGAAATGTCATTAATGTTTGCATCCTGACGGCAACATTTTACCACTGCCACCCATCAAAACAGACGTTATTAATGGTACAGACCATCCAAATTATGAGAAATATACTTTGACAGAATTTTGTCTGGTTTTAGCACACAGGCTTTGTTCAAAAATTTACTTTACAGAGATTTACTGTGACAGATGTCCTCATATGCTTCACAATTCAACAGTTCCTACACACAATTCCAATGATGAGGAGTGAAGAAGAAATGGTGTCAATCACACGCTCCATTTCAGCTATTGTAAAATTTGCAAAATATATGACTATCAGTGTACTATATTATCAGTTTCCAAAACTGTATGCAGCAGAATCATTTCTGCCTAGTGCTGCTAGGATGTCAGCTGGATTTTCTGTGCTGTATGACACGTAGCAATTTAAAACAGTGCAAAATGAATGCAAACCAGTATAAAATGGTGTCATAGTCTTCACTCTCTCTTCTTCCTCAAGTTAATAACTACATCAAATGCATGGTACGTGAATATCACAGTCCCATCTAGATCTCTGTAGGCTAGTAATGTTTATTCTATTTTTTTCCTTTCATTTTCCTTAAAGCAGGAATGAAAGTCCTGATGACTTAGGCACCAGATGACTGAGCAGTTTAATCACAAACAGCAGATCTGATATTTTCAGATTACTCACTGTGGCCCCAGTGTGGCAACAACATTGTAGAAATGTTTGGTAAATTTTTCAGTTTCATGGGGACAAGTTTCCATGCTGCACAACCTACCAACACTTTAGATAAAAAAGATAGATAAAAATGTTCATTACATTGGTGATAAAAAAAAAACACAAAAAAAACCAAACAAAAACAAACAAACAAAACAAACAAACAAAAACCCACCACAACCTAATAGATCTTATTTGTTGTTTGGCTGACCTGTGTTTGAAGCCTGCCAGTATGGGAAAATTTTAGGCATATTGTCTGTAAATATTAACTAACTCCTTAAATAAATATAGGACTCCATTCTTTATGGCTGTCATCAAGCAGGAAAACAGGAGAGCAAATCTTTGTCTTCCTCACCAGCACTTTACAACACTCCATGCTATTCCTCCTCAATATATGAGGAACTCAACAACAAAATTGCAGTTATTAATTTAAATAGAAAATATACTAAGATAAGGGGCAGATAGTGTACAGACTTCTCTTGTTCCATGGGTTAGAAACTTGTTCCCCACTGGTGAAACATTTTCAAAGCAGATGCAGTGTGCACAGGTGCCTGGGTGCCATCGACTTCTGCTGTAGCTGCAAAGGATTCAACCAGCGAAGTCTGAATCCCGTAAGATCAGCTATGCCAGAGAGCTGCACACAGGAAACTGTGCCAGTAAGTTTTCCATTCAGTCACTATTTAGCCTCAGCTTTGACTCCAGGTGTTGCAATTCAATTTTTGTTGGAGAAAGAGAAAAATCGGTTGAAAAGATATATGGTTTGGTTTGCTATCCTGGGGGGAAAAAAAAAAATCTGCCTACCAGCCTTTCCTGTAATGGTGAGGCCAGCTGACCTTTTGAGGTTGACCTCCCCGTGCACCTTCCTCCTGGGAGCAGCTCTGGAGGAGGTATACTCACTTGCCTACTTAAAATCTGAAACTGGTCTAGAAAGACCATGACGGGCAACAAGACCTCTGCTGAAAAATAAATGTCTGTCAAAACAACCAGCTGATACAAGCCAGCATACCACTTCCAAAACCAACACAACTTCACCATCTCCCACCTTGAATTTTCACCTTCAACTTGTGTGTGTTGCTTTGGTGGCCGGACCTTTAACTTCCCCAAACTCTCTTTGCTGATTGCGAGCAGCATGTCTGCCTTTAGGCCGCCTGGGAGAACCAAGGGCCAGGCTCACCAATGCTCAAAACCTACCTGCAGCTTCTGCCAGACTCCGACCATTTCTATGAGATGCACTAATGGAGCTCATAACATGCCTGAAACCCAACCACAGGACACCTGACTCTGAAAGACAGTGATTCCCTCCAGGACAGTTCACTCAGTTGAGATCGACAGAAACATCACTTGTCACTGCTGAAGTGCGTTGATTTGTGTAAGCTGTACAACAGGCAGCAGAGACAAGATGACAGTGTGTCCCCTGGTTTCCTTCACCAGACCGCCTATTGATCTAGTGTTACATCTGAGAAGCTCTCCCTACAACACTGTCATGAAGATGCAGACAGGCTGTCTAACACAACACTTGTCCTTAGTCACCGTAAAAAGTTCTCAGCTTTCTAGACTTATTTTTCTCAATTTCTGAGGAACAACCTACTGAGACTTCTGTGAAATATGATGTTGTACTGAAAGAAATTCAGAGATTTTACCGGAGACTGACTGAATAACATGTGTAAACCTGACACATTTAATGCCACTGCATGTATTTATGGATCATGGGTACTCTTTAGATTTTTCAGTCGGCCCTGTACTTCCCAAAGAATGAATCATGATAGGCCCAGACATCTAGATTTGCAGTTCTCATCTTACTAGTTTTTGGGGGTTTTGTTAACTCCAAATAACATATATTGAGGAAGGGAAAAAAAGTTCTCTTTAGGGAAGTTGAGAAAAACAGTGGTTATTAATATCTAATTCTCAAATACTAGAATAGAAAAAAAAAATAGAATAAAGCTAGAGGAAATTTAGATCCACAAAACAGTGTTACTGTAAAGAAAAAGTACTCGTGTTGATTTATCAGGGATTACGTGCTTTTATTGTATTCAAGCTGTATGTTCTTGTCCTTTTAAAACATTCCAAAATAGATTCAAGAGAGGTTATTTTTCAGTCTTGCATGTAATTATGCTGGAGATGCTAATCAGTACTCCTCATGGTCTCATTACTCAGTACTCATGTGTTGCCACCTTACCTAGTTTTAAAAGGCTTTAACCCCAGCCTAAGCTAAAAGTTAATGAGGAGAGGGTACAGAAACTGAAGGGCATAACACACTTTTACCTTAGGTATACTGTCGATGTTGTACCAAATATGCATTTTTATTGGACGCTATTGAAGACGAATGCGCTCATTAAAGAAACAGTGGGCTATCACTTGTGATCAATTAGTCAGAATCCTACACGTACAACTGGCTGATGCACCAGCTTATTTCACTGAATACCGAGCAAATTGAGCCATTTCTCTGAATTTTCAGCTCCATTTACCCTAGGCATTTATTAAACAAATCTTTAAGCTGTTAACCAATTATCTATAGACAGCTGCTTAAAAGGAAAGTAGAAAATTAATCATGGATAGCTTGTGATGTTTCTTTTATAAATTAGGTCTTATCCGGTACTTTATCTGTAAATATTACAGTACAGCAATTGTACCTCATTGACCTTTTCCATCTTCTCCATGAAAGCCAAGTGGAGTGCAGCTATTGTATAAGCCAGCACCGCACAACCTTTTAAACATATTGCTTAGTGCTCAGAGAAGAATCTATACCTGACTGACAACAGTTTGCTTTTAAGTCAGAAACGGCCACTTTTAGCTTAACAGAACATGGTACTTCTCGTTAGGAAGAACTCTTTCGGGTTACAAACATATAAATATATAACAACAGAAAGCATCCTGCCCTCTTCAAAAAACATCTAAAGGATGATTTTTCCAATGCGCAAAATGGAATTAAGAGAACTAACTCCTAATGAATGTCCATGTCAGATAAAAACAAGTTTTCAGGAGCCTTTGAAAGCCTGCATAAATAGTTTCAGTTTGTTCAGTTTTATTTTTGATAATATTGCTGACAACAAACTGGAAAATATTAAAACGACGAGTGATGAGCACTTCCCTGATTGTGTTGTTGCTGTTGCAGAGCTCTGCAGCAGCTACGCTGTGGCAGGCTGATGCCAGATCCTGCGGCCCTTTCTACTGACAAGTAGTCCCATTCACTGAGGAAGGACTAGATCATGAATGAGGATAAGAAAATAAGGGGGGCAAATAGCAGCGAACCAACGATGAAAGTAAACACGTACCAGATTTTGGTTCCTTGCTGTCAGTGAGTGGAATTTATAGTGACTGTGTCCAACCTGGGGAGCTCCTCAGCTGCTCAGAATAGTGAAGGACAGCAACATCTGGAGCCAGAGAGACCCTTTTAATCAAATCTTGCACCATATTCTGTGCGGAAGATTTCTTGCGGGGACACAACTCTTTTGGATTGCAAACGTCACATATCTAAGCGGGTATCATTACTCATTTTCTGTACTGAGTAAAATATCTTCAGGGCAACTGAAATAGTCTGATTGAGATATTCTGTTACATGATAGTCTTCCACATTTTATCTAAATGCCACTTTGTGCATATGCCCAACAGCAAGAGAGCAAGACAAAAGAGAACTCACAATACAGACACTATACGTTACACCAACAAGATCACAAAATGACTTTCTGGTAGAGGAAATCAACGGGAAATCTGGAATGTCCTCCCGCTGGGTCTACACATGGTATTCTACTCAGCGAATGAAAAACTGGATTGTTTCACTACAACAAACACAGTGAGCAATGGGAACCCAGAGCTGCAAAAGTTTTCATTTAATGAACTCTGCAAACTAATCATGTTTCCATAACTCAGCCTGACAGGTTGATTTCCCACCTGAAAGAATGCAGCTTCTTCGACCTGAAGCCACCTACAGAGCTCACCACATGCTCACAGCTGCCTTTATTCAAGAGAGATGACATACTTGCATACCAGTAATGAACCAGCAGAGTATTGGAATAAAATCATGCAATATGCCTCGAATAAAGCTCCAGTATGCTCAGGATTAGAAATACATCTTCAGAAAGGGGAAGGTGACCAAGTAATATTATCACAAATGTGTCTTCAGGGTAATCTTCGTTCAGCAGCAAAGCCACCAAAGTCCATCTTAAAAAGCTTTGGGGGAATTAAAGAGGTGCTATTTCAAAGGTATCTGGTAAAAAGTACAAACTCATTGTGAAGCTTCTAAGAGCAAAGCCATAGACCATCTGTGAACTTTTTTTTTTTTCCAAATATGTACAGTGAAGCATGACCAGCTACCTAGTAAAATGAGATGTTGCCAGTCTTCTCATAAACATTAAAAGCCTTGTCAGTTAAGTCAATGCTTAGCACAATTTCCAGCAGCAGTATTGTTTGAATATCAATTGTGTTTAGCTACAGAAAAATCAAGGTGCACTGACTTTCTCCAATTTGTGCTTAGATTTATCAAATGTTCAAGTCCATAACCTTCTCCTCAACTCCAATCTATTTTTCAGTCAAGAGACACTTTCTTCCCCATTAGAAAAAGACAAACAGAAATGTCACGTACCGAAGCTAGATCTAAGCATTGAAAACATCAACCGGCCTGATCGGCCGTTCTTTTTATAACAGATACTATTCATACTTACATTAAAAAAAAAAAAAAGTTCCCTTTCTCGCCCTAACTTTATTGTCTCCTTATTTTTCAGTCTTCATTGTATGTACTCCAGGTTTTGCTGTCTGTAGCTCTGATTCAGGAAATTTATTTAAAGTATACTTTAATTTAAGAACACACCTACATCCTAAGGAATGACGCGTATACTTAAGTGCTTTCCTAGATAAATGCCTTTTCCCCCCTCTTCGCCATTTTTATCCCCTGGAGGGTCTTTGCAAGGTAAAACACAGATCCAATTGTGTTGATCCCACTAATTTAGGCTTTATTCAGAATGGATCAAGACAATTATAAACCTCTTAGTGGTTCAAAACTTGTCTTCTATCACATTATTACTGCAAATTAGTATTAAATGTAGAAGAACTAAACTTGTATTCAGCTTCTGGTCTTATACAGTTGAAAATTAAGGTAAACAGCACTGAACTTTCATTGTTAAAAGAAGAAAATGAAAAAGGAGGCCCTTTTCGATCTGAAGTCCATGTATAAGATCCATATTAACATCTGAAGTGGTAAGAAATAGTAAAAAGCTGACAACTTGTTACTGCAAGATAGTACAAAGTTCTGTCTGAAAATCTCAAAGGTACGTGGAAAAGCTTTTGTGAGTTAAGTATATTTACTGGAAGACGATAATTTTAAATTGGGCTATTTAACAGCAACATTAAAACTTCCTGAGGTGCAAGCAGGCTCTTGGTACCATTACCCTGACAAGCATATTAAGTCAAACACTATTTTAACAGTTGTTGGCTATTTCATCAACTGTTCCTATTTCATCATCTAATCAGAACCTTAATACAAAGAATAATACAACAACTCAGACAGATGTTTGGCCTCTCTGATGTGGCTTCATTCTGTCCTTTCTGCTAAAGAAATGGATACTCATATATGTCTATGCTACATCCAGTAAGTCTGCTCGTTTTCAAGATGTTCAGTTCTGTATCTTTGCAATTTAAACAAATGTTGCTTAACTGCTCAAAAAAACACCAACAAACAAACAAACAAAAAACACTTGCTTGAACACCTGAAACTTTGAAAAGTTTGATTTTTTTGTGGAAAACTGATCGTTTCAGAATTCTCTGGAGTTAAACATAGCCCAGGACTGTAGCTGAAGAACTCTTCTCTGTTTTTATCTATTCACTTTCTTATGTGGTTGTTTCTATTTTGAGTCTTCCATTCAATGACAAAGACACCTTAGCTTGCAAATCCACAGTGGATTTCCCTTAAAATGTAAGGGTTTGTTCTTCCCAGGAACAGATGACCCTGAGCTGCCAAGCCTGTTGCTTGCATGCTGTACAGCAAATGCCACACTATAAAATTTTAAGAGGAAAAAAGGCCATTTTATAGGACAATTAGTTAAAAACCGTTACAGCATTAAAAGCTATTAGTTTAATCCTTTAACGTGATGCTCTCTAAATGTAAGCAGCAAGAGAATATAGCGATAAAAGCTACCTTTATGGTTCCAGCCAAACCACGATCTTCTGGAATTTCTGTTACAATATATGTTCACACTTTGTAAATTAAAGAGTAACTATGAAAGCAAGCTTGAAATAATGAATCCTGAGTTTCTATTGCATGTGGAGGGCTAGAGCCTTGTCAGACTTCAGGGACGGAACATAGCTAGTGACTGCAGCAGCATCACAACTGCACCCAGTAAAATAAACCAGGACAGTAATTCATTTAAAAAACAAGTTTCTCAGACCAGATACCTCATTAAAAAAAAACAAAGACGCGAAGAACTGTCAGATGGCAGAAAAGATGAACAAGGCTTTTGAAATATTTATGCTGAAAGTGATGGGGAAGCAGGGGAAAAGAATTTTGTTAAATTAGAGATTAAAACTAATTGCCTTGTTTGAATCTTCAGTTTAGGGGAAGACATTTGGCGAAGATGTATATAAGTCCCTCTTTGACTTTATTTTCTGTTTTTATAGGGAGCAAAATGACAGTGGTCTGGAATACCATCACAGCTGCGCTCCCTCGGCACATCGGTGACTCACAGATATGCCTTTCAACGCAGAATGCCTGCTTCAGTGTTACAGAAAAATACACGATTTCCTGCGTGCTGTGGGAACTTTGGCTTCCTGAGAGCAACATTCAGCTTACTCTCATAAATCTTCCTACCAAATGCAGAAAGCTCAGTAAAACTTGCTCTCTTACTTAACGGAACTTATTTCACAAGGCTTTTTTCAAACAATATTTAAGTAGTTAAACTAGCTCTGTACCTTTCTCTGCTGCTTTCAGCTCCTTTTTTTTTTTTTTAATTTATATGCCCAGCTGAAATTGCCGTATTAAAAAAATAGAAGAGAGCAAGTTATCTTCACATACGTTATTATTCAGGCTTTAATTAGGCACATGGCATAAAGGATGCACAATACCATGCTCCTTGCAGAAAGCCAAGCATTTAGAAACCTTTTCATTCAGTCACCTCTCGTCCTGCCTGCACGTACCAGCCTGTGGCAGGAAGAAGGATCAATAATATACGAGGGCAGGCTGCAAAGTCTCAGTACGGCACACAGCTCCTTGCTTGCACTAGGAGCTCAGTTGAAACTCATTAAACTGCCTTCCAGATAGCACAGTATTGTCACTGCTGCAGGTCGGGTTGTGTCAGCATTACCATAAGAAAAGCCCGTTCTCAGTAATTTGTAACTTTGACAAAGATCTCAAAATCACAGAAGGGATTTTGGATTTGCAGAAGCGATGTTGGATTACTAAAGAAACTTATGACAGCTAGCTGACAGCACTGTTGACAATGCAACAGAGCTCTGCTGTTCCCGATACAAATTCTCCAGCATCACTTTGGCAAAGCACCGTAATCTGGAATAAGACAACTACCGTAAAGAAACAAGGTTCACCCCTCTGAATCCGTTCATCCCTTTGTGGAAATTTGTGAACTATGAAGATTTTTCTGCCCTGTTTTGTGAGGTTCAAACTGGACCTGCGCTGAAATTAACATCTCATAGGAAAACTTTAAACATAATTTAAGCTAACAAACTATTTGAAAATAGCTTTAAACAATTCAAATTTATGCTGCCAAGTAGGAAAATTGTGTATCAGAAAAATTTTCCAAGTGACTCAAACTGATTTTGCTTAAAAAAAAAAAAAAGAGTGTATTAGCCAACAGTAGTTGTCTAAACAAAGTTCAGTGCTGTAAGAGATATATAAGAACAAATTTCTAACGTTACATTTAATCTTCTCTACATTGGGCATTGAAATGGACTTTTCAGTATTGCTGTGCTTCTCAAGTCCCTTAAATAAAAAATTAACTTATAGCTCATTATAAACAATACAAAAAAAAAAAAAAAAAAAGAAAAAAAAGATTTTTCACATTCATGTCCAGTGGTTCTCAAGGGAATTTTCATGTGACTGCAGGTAAGATGAGAACCTATTTTAAGCCCTAGTTTTAACATTAAAGGTATCCTATTAGCCCTTCGGAAGCCCTGTGAGGACTTCAAACAGGCTTTATGGTTACACATAATCATCACTGTGCAAAGGCTAAAGCTGTCTAGAACAATTGTCATATTCCTATTTCACTTGGCATCCATCTTGGTCTATCAGGTTTAAAAAAAAAATTTAATATCAGAATCACAAGTAATGCTCTATGAACGTTGTTGACAAAAGCTGTAAAGAAAATGCATTTCTTTATTACATGAAAATCTTTTTTCTTCTCACTTCGAAACATGGTTTTCCTCGAAGTTTGGAGGGAGCCAAATCTCACATTATTTAGTACAAATGATCGTATGACTTTTACTTTCGAACATCATGTTCCCAAGGAAGGATCCCTATAATTTATTCCACACGCCCTCGCCCCAGACAGATCACAGTTCGTATTTTCCGAAACAGAACACATGGCTATGTGAACAAAGAAACCATCAGTAAGTTACCACACATACAAACACAGGAGTAGCCTACTCATAAGCTTTGTCAATTCCTTTGGAAAATGTCAGTGTAGAAGACACGTTTTCTTGCAGGGGAACATTACTTGTTAATATTAAAGGAGACACCTGAAAAAATGTTACAGTAGATTTCCTCTCGACTTCAAAACCCAACAACATTGCTCACATTTCCTCCTTTAACTCAGTCACTATTAACTGAAGGATGTATCTGACACCTAGATGTTTGTACAGGAAACAAAGAAAAAAGGAGCAGCAGACGGACAGACCTTGCAGTAACCACAAAGAAAACAGCTCAAATCATGGTGCAGATGTGACCAGCAAAAGCCGTGGTGCAAGACATGGCAGTCTCACCGGGGAGGTCTGATGGAGCTCTGTTTTCCACACTTACGCGCGTCAGTCACATTATTTGGGAATCCCACAAAGAGAAAGGAACTTGCTACCGTAACGCACTCACCAGAGCAGGGGAAACTAGCTCCTTTTTAGAGATGGAATACTGCGCCAAAAAAACAGACACCAAACTCATAAGGAGAATATGGGAAGGGGGATTTAGTAGAGTTGCTCAAACCCTTGATAATTAAGCACTTTTCTTCTGAAACAATAGAGGCTTGGCTACGAGCACTTCAGCACAAACAAGAACGCCTAATTCCACACCACTCCTGGAGTGAGAGGCAGCAGGTTTTGGCAGCCTTTTTCCTGACTCAGCCTAGTAAATACCAGCAGTGGGATGGGATTCAAGTGTGATCCTCTCAGAACTACAGTGATTCTGCTGGCAGAGAAGGTGGCATTTTTGCAAAGCTCTAGATGCAGTGAAAGGCAGGAGGACCATCACCTGCCCAGTTCCAGCTTCAGGCTTGTGAATTAGGCATGAGCACCGTGCACACATGGCAAGAGCTAGGGATGCGGGCAATAGGCAAAGATACTTAGTCTGAGGAATAACAATCATGAAGACAGAAAGCTAAAGGATGCTGCAACAAAGCATCAAAAAGGCAGCTAATGGTGGGAAAGGCCACAGAAAAGGGACTGACATCGCACAAACAAAAAATGGGCAAGGAAACAACATGGACAACAACCAAGACAAATCAGCCTTACAGAAGAACTACCCTTACCTACAGTTTATTAAAACCGTTTCTACCTTGAATCCTCTGAACAGCTTTGTTTGGGCAGATGACCAAGGAATACTCCTGAGCTGCAGTTATACTGGAAAACCAGCCAATTGACGGCAGCTCTAATTAGAAAATGGAGGCTGTATTTGATTCGGTATCCCATACCATGAATTACTGCCCAGCCATATTACACATTTAAGACACGCACAGCTTCTTAGAGTACCAAACACCTCATTTCTGTGGCCATACTCTAGTCTTCCACGTTAACACACCCCAGGTCCTGAGAGCTAAATGCAAGGAGCAGCCATGAGAAGACAGGAAAGTAACCGCAACGGAAGAAGAGGAATGAGAGCACCAGCTAATGCCCCGCTTGCAACACACAGAAAAACTATAGAGAAAAGCACTGATCATGACATGACCTGGTCATCCATACCATTTAATAGTTTTGCAGCCTCACATTTTCCTCCCACTCTGTTCTATGAAAGTGGGAGAGGCTCAGGATGTATCTGACATATCTAAAGGATATCAGACACCAAGAAAACGAAGGGAAAGCAAAAAAGTTGTATTAATTGGAAGTAAGAGATTGAAACTACGGGGAAAAGATTTAATGAGTTCTAGGGGAAAGAAATACATACGTGAGACTGACATCTGTTAGACCCAGAATAACTTCTCAAAAGAAACAACGGAATTCAGCCCTCAGGATCTATTTACGGTAGGATCAAGCAAAGCAGAAAAAGACCTTTACTGCAGGGAGCAATCAACACTGAAAGACAGCACCAGTAGGTCTTCTATCATTGTTAGCCTAGACACTTCTAAATTTGTCATTACAAACTTTTGCTATGGATTTCCAATTTTATTTTGGATCATTAGAATGACGACGAAGCAAGGCAAAGTAAAATCCTTAGTGCTATAAGCATGCTGGCCTGTTTCTGAACAGTCTTCATAGCTTCATTTCGTTTAGGACAATACTGAAGTGTCCTAACATAGTCTTTATGAACGCATATAACCAAAATAAAATCTAGACATTGCTTCTTTAGAAAATTCTTAGCATGGCAAAATAAATAAATCCTCATGAAGAACATTCCTCAACTGCTTTAACAAAGGGGAAAGCTGATCTTTGGAGGACCTGTGTTCAGCTCTGAGTAGCTGTCAGAACTAAGGCTGTGTGAAATGCTTCTGTTGACATGCAGACCATATAAACCTCGTGCTGTCCAAGAGTTTCCTCAACCTTGTTTCTGGTTTTATTCAACACTCAGGATTTGGAATACTTTTACAAAAAGATCTTGAACCTAGTATAATAAATGACTTCACATGAAAATCATGCCCTACTTTCATACCAATGCTTTTGCGTAACCACTGAAGATGGAGAAGCACGATACAGGTGCAGAACTGACGCGTACAACCAGTGAAACCTGATCACTTTGACTTCTCATATTCCTGACTGATGAGGCTTTGGGCAATTCACTTTAACTGTAAGAAAAAATCAGCCGGAGTCCAGGATGATGCTGAGTTTCACACTTAGGGCAAACACGGCACACCGGCCCTCCTCCCTTCCCTGCAGGTGCCACAGGCCACCCCCAGCTGGCAGGAGGACACCTCTCTCTGCCTTCCACCATGTCTCCTGGCCACCTCCTCCCAGGGCAAGGAGGTAGACCAAAGGAAGGTGAAAGAAGTGGTTATATTCAGCCAAGGCGAAAAGAGGAGAAAAGTCAGCGTCCCAGCACGGCGTGGTAACCACTCTGCTTTCCTGGAGTGACCTATGTAGACCTTTCTCTATCAGAAATGGGTAGAGATCCAAACCACAGGGCAGACCAATGAAGCCCTAAAAAAGTACAAACGCCTCCTTGTAAGGGCCAAGGTCACAGCAGGGAAAATTTCATCAAAGCTGCAAAAAATACAAATCAAACCCCGTCAAACAGGCACAGCGAAACAGAACTGGAGACGCTTGCTAACAAATTTCAATCACAAAGCAAATCTTAAGGTTGTGACACCGCATTACGAATGCAGGAAGATGAGACGAATCAGAGCAGAAAGGAATCTGCATTTGCAACATATTCGCCTGTTATTTGTCACGGAAACTTTCGAAAGCATTTTGGATTTAGCCAATACAGGTTAAGTAACAGTGTCTAGTTAATACCCTTCCTGTGACCGGTGCACCAGCATCTGAGCCCAGCATCTCCTGACACTTATTTCCTCTTGAATCACTCCCCTCCCTGATTTCCAGAGGGAATTGCAGTGTTCTTGCTCACTCTGTGCATCTCAGCTGTATTTGCTGACTCCTCATTTTTTTAATGAGAATATCCCAAGGCCCAAATAAGCCTATTTCATAGATTCATAGAGGATGGAGATGGAAAAGACTGGGGTCATCCAGATCATGCCTTCACTTCCCCTCCCTCCTTCCCCATTTTGCCAGCATGCGATTGTTTCCTGCAATATATTTCTTTCCTATTTGCTGGCCCAGTAATGTCTGATTTATCCACTGCATAAAATAACCGCAGATAATTAATTACATGCTTTTAGTGAATATACAGTAGACTGCCTACCCTGAACTCGAGCTCCCCCACCAGCAGCCAGCCAACTGAATTCATATATAGAGCAAACAATAATGTTGTTCACCAGCTCCTTAAATTACTTCTGGAGGCCTTGAAGCATTTTCTGTAGCTTTCAGAATTTGGCTTTCTGAGGATAAGGTTACTTTTTCCCACTGATCCAGTTCAATTTCTGGTAATTTTCTGTTACACGTTTTATTCAGTTTCATTTTCAATTTAGTTACCAAAGAAAAAGAGCACAGTCTCAGAGTCTGTTTTTTTTTTTTCCCCCCTCCTTCTTCAGCTTCTACCAGCAAGCCTGGCTGTGTTCTAGCAGCAAGAAAGCATAAAACGCATCCACGCAATGAATAATATCTGAGAAAAAAGATGTAGGAAAAAGAGTTTCACTTAAGAAAACTCTCGTTTGGCATTTTGTTTTAAATATTTTTTAAAGGTCAACTACTCTTGAAGGACTTTAAAGGTTGAGTAGGAGGATCTCAGTATCTGAGCAAAACAGAATATATCATAAGGTACTGAAGCAGTGCAACAACGTTATGCATGGGGAATTTGACAAATTACAAGGTCAGTGATCATCATACTTCACCTGCTTCATTTCTGCACTTGCTATTTATGCTCCATATTCCAAAAAATATACAAGTTTTTCTTACCTTTTTTTCCCTGCCTCTCCCATAGTCCTCTTTCTCTCCCATACATGTACCGGCCAGGAATACCAAAGCCATAGTATTTTTGATTCGCCTGCATTTGCTCCCTCCCAAAGGTACCCTAGCTTTCTCCAGAGAGGCATCTTTCCCTCTCTTACAGAGGCAACAGAAAACTGTAAAATGAGGCAGTTCAGCAAACACCTACTCAAGCCCCATGTTTCTGGGGAGCGTTATCCCACCAGAAGCAACGGGCTGCACCGCTGCACTCTGCCACCTCCGGTGAGGCGTGCGCTGGCCCTGGCTTTGGCCCCAGACAGGCATTCGAGCAGCTGGGGCGATGTTGATTCCACCTTGGGGAAACAAACCCACCGGGGCTGACCTGGAGCTGTTAATCCTGCCCGGAGTTCCCTGGGAATTTCCCAGCTGATGGCTGTCCCCGTGTCTCATTGCACTCCTCGACTCTCACGCGCGACATCCTCTACCAGTCCTTGCTCCCTTTCCCACCTTTTCCCCTACTGGTCTCCTCAGCCTAGCTCTACGGCAGCACGAGGACAAGTATATGTGACAGACAAAAAATAATTCAATCCATCTCCCTCTCTCTCACGTTTCAGCCTGTGCCTGATTTTCTGAACACAATATAAGTAGATAACCCTCCGAACAAGAGGAAAGAGCTATGCGGGCATTGCGGAAGCTCTCGCAGTGCGGCAGCCTGAGGGACTGCACGGGCAACCCGAAGAACAAGCAGAGCGCTCTCAAGGGGGCATAACTGCTTCTCTGCGATGCATCTATGAACTCTTCCTTTAAGCCGCAGAGGGTAAAATGTATGTGAAACAAAGCATAATGCATAGGGAAAAGAAGATGACAGTCAGCGGACTGACAACAGGCTAAGGGATCGGCTCTGCAGTGGCAGACAAAGGTCTGTTCTCAACACGCCTCTTAGGATTTCATGTCTCCTAAAATAAGCACCTCCCTTTGAGATTAGGGGACTAGTCTGTTTCCTATTAAAATAAGCTGTGCCTTCTGCTTTGCCCTTCAAACCTCCAAAGGAGAAGGAGCTAACGTTTTGGCCCAATAATTCCCCCCCCACAAAATTCCTACTGACAGAGGAACACACATATATTGACTGATCTCTCGGTCTTATTTTTATTTTGTATCAAGAAAAGCATTTTGTAGCTTTGCATACAGGCCACTGACAGTTTAAAAAAAGATATCTTACTGCCATTCGGCTGTACAAAATACTTTGATACCTCAAAGATATACTCAATGCCGCTGAATTTCCCTTCACAAGCTTGTTTCACTCAAATCCCTTAAAGAACCATTCGTATCCAGCTCTGAAGCTGCATAGCACTAAGCCTGCAAACTGTTATACATTAGCGTGCTTTTGACTTTAACAGAAAAGCACATCTGGAGGGTTTAGGGGCAATGACAGCCACTGCCAGCCTTCAGGGGCTGGGGGGGAAGGGAGCAGAAGGGGAGATCCATGAGCCCCTTTGATCTTCCCCAGTATTTCCTAACAATATTTTTGAAATATCAATACCCAGCCAATCAAGCTTACAAGCTTTTTCACTTCAGAATTTGAAAATCTTTAAGCTCCAAGTGCATGGTTTGGATGCTATCGTGGCATACAGAGAGCTCGACTTCCTCCTTTCTTGAGAATGCAATCTGTGGAAGAAAGGCCCTGTGCTGCCCACACCGTCACAAATTCAAATTCTCCAGCTGTTAAAAGCGAACAAGATACATACACTATACGCAGGCTCTCATTGAGGACAGTCTTGCTTTTGAAACAACTGAGCGACAATGTAGGACGATTGCCATTTGTTTTTAAACGCTACTGGAAAGAACAGCTGAAATTAAACTATTTCTTGAAGATATGCACCATACCTTGTTCCCTAAGCAGATGCACCAAACTTTTATGATGTACTTGATTTTTTTTTTTTTCCTTCCAAGAACCTCCCTGCTATCAGCAAGGGCTTTTGAAGCTCACTTAAAACCACAGGCATTTGGAAGTGCAGCCTGCCCTCTACTAATCAAGGTAAGCGCTTATTTATAACATTGCTGCTTGACTCAGTAATCTCCCCAAAATCCTACTGCTCTTTTCTTTATATGTGAGACCTGAAACTGGCCTTTATTTTTAACACACCATGAAACCAGGACCTGATCTCTCCCCATTATACATGGGGTCACTTCTGACATACATTCTCTTTTTGATGAATTCAATACATGTTACAGCTCTCAAGAGACCAACTCAAGTCAGAGCACAATCATAGCAATGAAGGCTTACTCTGACTCCTCAAAGTTACCCCCCCACCTCTTTGTTTGGACAAAATTTTATAGCTGCCTTCTTTCTTATGAAAGCAGCAGGTAAAAGGGATAAGAAGTATTCAAACTATTATGTGGTGATAATTGTTCTTATTACATCAGCCTGAAAATCCTCTCTTTTTTCATATACTAATACCCTTTCAGATCCTCTGAGCACAAATGCACTGGATTAACTTCTATTATGCACCTCAGGAATCTCTAGGCCAGAAGTGACATTAGCTTCCACAAAAAAACTCTCCAGAAAATAATTTATGGTTACTCACCAGGGGAAACTTTGCAAAATCTTCCAAAAATGCAAGCATGCCAGCAGCTCCTGCTGGGATCAGGAGTATCACTTGCAGCACTCCTTTAACCACTGTTTCACCTCCACACTTGTCAATGCATAAATCTTCCATTATCACTGGGAATAACTGAATGACACCTGGGAACGGTGCTGAGGAAGGATGAAAAAGCACCCTGAAGACTCCCACGTTTCCTTAAACCAGATGAATTTGAGAGGAGATTTATCCAAAATATGATGGTCGGGCGCATTTTAAATATATTCATTTTATGTTCAGAGCATTCTTGAAACAAGATATGAGATAAAGAAAGCTATGCCCTACAGTTAGTGAATGTAGTATCACAATTAATATGAACTGAATACTCCATTAGCAGCACTGAGAGCCCACTTAGAGAGAAACCATTGCTCTCACGTCAAAACGTATTTTAACTCTGTTTGTAAATAGGAAGAGATAAAACTCATTAGTTCTCAAAAACTAGCCTACAGATTCACTATGGTGATTTGCTAGAGGCAGTACCTGCTACAGATGGGCTTGTACTACCGTGGACTTCACTGTGTTAGTGTTTAGGACATTAAACACAATTTAAGAACAGTAATGTCATGGCATGGTTCCATCTCCTTTCCAACACGTCATCTGAAGAATGTTTTGTGGAAGAACATCTGACTATTGAGATTATATTTGAAATCTCATCCAAATACCAATCCCACACTTGCAATGAGATCAGGCTGCTTTCCTCATTCTTGTAAAAATCCTGTTTATTGTTGCCATTGCCTAGCACAAATATATTGAAAATAATAATAATTCTGTTCTCAGGAATATATGGCAAACACACAGTGAAAATCTAACAGTATCACAACGTCTCTGTCAGCTATCATACTTTTGGAAAATAGTGTTTAAAATAAAAACATTTATGTGTTTTATGCATTTTGTTTTCAACCCATAGTTGCAGACACTCTGCAAAAGTTGATTAAGAAAAGCAAGCCCACAGCCAAGCTTAAACCCACTATACAGGCATCTGCTTTTGCAATTAAAAAAAAAAGTTTTTAAAAATCAGGATCTGAAAATCCATACGTTGAAAAACACTAATTCACACTGTCACAGGATTTCTGTGTTATGCTGGACTGGTACAAAATTTCTAGAATGCAAAGTGTTCGGGGAAGCAACCTGTGTCTCTCTCTGTGCTTACAAGGTATTTAACTGTTAAAAGCACACAGAGTGTCAAAATAAATAGACGTTAATAAACTGATAACTGTCATTGTCATTAATGGCAAAAATATTAGCAGACAAAATATAATCTTTGTTTCTCAAAGTAGATCAAAGATATGTGCATTTGCATTTAAATAATATGTGGTGACATTTCAAGCACATACTTACTTGTAAGCCACCCCATTAGACCTGTGACACGTAATGATGTTGACAGATACCCTCCAGGATAATTCTGTATGGGATTTCTAATGAATGCCCTGTGTGTGCGCGTTGCTGGTCTTATTTTTCATTTTTATTGAGGTTCAATAAGTATCTTTCTTTATAAGTGCCAGCAGCAGATGGAAACTGGGGAAGGTCGCCCTTTGTGGCTCTGTCCACCCAACATCCCCCAGGAAACAGCACCAACCAATTCCCGTCCTGCCCAAATGGCACTCCTAGCCCTGCTGGGTCACATTGCTAATAGCTTGCTAAGCTGATGGCCGAAGATAAACCTACTTCACCTGGGCAAATTCAAATACAACATTTACTAATTTAACTAAGCACTACTTTGGGGTTAAGTTATGAGTATGCTCACAAGGAAAAAGCGAATCCATCCCTCTTTATTTTTAACTACCTCCAAACCCACATTTTGATACTTCGTTTGATTATTTACTGCTGATTGAATACCTAACTCAAGGTAAAATTTCAAACATGCATATTCATATTTGCCATCCTTCATTACAGTTGAGTCAGCATTTATGGTATAACATGTTACAGAACACTTCATATTGACATCTTTCTGTTTTTCATGCACAACAACTCTAGGGAAGGAAAAACTATTTACTTATTTTACCAATTTTGCTCCATCTAACCTACCTACCTTCAACAGAAACAAAATCTCACAACAATTTTAGAGAAATTATTCTATGTGCATACAGGTACTTACAAAAAAGTGTGCACACAAACACACCAGATGACATTTTAGAAATTAATGTATTTCTAAAGGAACGCTACATGAGACTGTTCCTCTGTTCTTCTTGCTCTGTCCAGATTCCTAAATACATAAACGACTGCAGTACAGTATGAAGACAGGAGAGATGTTTACTAATACAGACATTTATCCTGAGCCTTCAAAGAATTAATGTGACCTTCAAAGCTGATCAGCTAGAGCCATGGTCATATTCCTACTGCTTACAAAACCAACCTGAAAGTTTAAGATCCCTCCTAGTTAGATGTACTCTTTCCACTTCTATTTATTCCAGAAATATACTACATGACTCTTGCTATTACGTATGAACTAGATCCCCAACTAGATCAATTTAAGTTTTACTCAAAACAGAGAGCCAAACCATAGTTCACTGGGAGAAACAAAGATCAATGGAAGATGATTTTTCATCTTTCTCTTTTCAATCCGTGAAGAGAGAAACTAATAAGTGAAATATTTATGCATAACTCAGAACTGCCTAATATCTGTAGCCTAAAACAGACTAATGCCAGTAGATATTTTGTCATGGGCAGCGCTTTGTCAAACAATTAATCAACATTTGGTCAAACGTTGCAATGACAGGTTTGTTCCAAATCCAGTTATACCTTCTTGGTTGGTCTCATTAGTCTCATGTTAGTTCATTACTTTTGTTTCATCCTCTTGAAATTTAAAAAAATATTCCCTGAAATCACATGGCTTAACCCAGCTACTGCTACACTGAAGTTTTTGTACCCAAACAATACAGCCATCTCTTCTTGCAGCTTTGTTTCCTGAGCAGAGCAGGATTGCTAGACTCCGCAAGTGTACAACAACAGAACCTAAGCCACTTAAAAGTATGATGAACAGCATGGGGGAGAAAGGGCTAAACACAGAACAATGGGCCAGGATCACACCTTTTTGCCATTTTCACCTGTTTAGTGGAAGTTGAAAACATTTTGTATCTTACCATGTCAGGGTCTAATTGCTCATCTTGCATTCAAATACATTACAAATGTGTTTCAGAAAGCAATGAGATTAAGCAATGCCCTGTGATATAAATTTCTACTATTTTCTTGTTCTCTCGCAGGAAAAATAGAGAGGGGCTCATGAAGAACTAGTGCATCATGTCTCGCACGTTTCCTTTTGACAGGAACAGCTTCCAGGAGATGACCTCTCTACAATACAAGAATTGCTGTGAAAGAGATCATTTTTATTTTTCTTGATGATTTTACAGGATGCATTCAGTCATGTCAGATTTAAGATGTTGCTCTATAACTGCGTCACAACACTGAACATTTAGGAGTCCTTTTACTGTTGACTGGATAGTTTTTAGCTAGTTTGCCATGTAAGAGGCTGTAGCTTGCACAGGGGAGAAGGGAGCACTCCACAGCATCCAGATACCTGCCGCAGCTCACGTAAATGACTCACCTGACTAATACAAACGTACCTTTCCTGATGAGGCTTCAGAAGCGCTACATGCCACCTGCAAGCCACAGCAAGGACTAAATTACTCATTTCAAAAAGCCAATCACTTTTTCAAACGTTTCCGCCCTCCAGATCAGTACGTTACCTAGCGTAGTGCTCCCAGGCATTCAAAACAACGGCACCGTCCCTCAGCCATTTAAGTGTATGGAGGTGTCTGCAGCCCAGAGGGCCACAGCAGATACCAAAGATGACCAGTAAGGACTACTCACTGAGGCTTCCCTCACAACGGTCCTACTGATGTGTCATTTTAACAAGCTGTTAGGCTTTCCTCCTTCACCTACAACAAGGTCAGGAGGAACCCCGGCCCCATGCTGCCCTCTGCTCCAACCCTGTTCAGATGCTGGCTCTGCCTATGCAGCTGCCCTGGGTGCTCGGGGGGATCAGCTGGCTGTGGGGGGAGAAGGAACAGACCTATTAGCATCTCCACAGCTCGCGCCAGTCCGCTTGATTACAAATTCATTCAACTTTATTTTTAATTTCACACAACCTCAGCTATTATAAATCAAGCCAACTAGGCCAGGGAAGCATCCATGGAAATAGGAAACCGTCTGCCAAAGCAGCACCTCATTGCAGGTTCAACTTCAACAATCTGTCGCTTGAGAGACAAGAAGGAAGCAAATTACTTTTCACAGAAATTATTAGAAAATATTGCCTCGATTATGCTGTTTCAGAAAGGGCACAGAAGGAAAAAAAAATCTGTATCAGTTCTGAGCTCTGTAATCCAGGGTTTGGTATTGCAGCATGCTGAACAGTTTAATCAACTAGCAAATCTTATTTAAAACAAAAACAAAACTTTTTGAATGAAGGAGTAAGATTCCCTTTACAAAATATTGAAAAACAATATAAAATATTAACATCCCTGTATCTATGCAAATAATATCCAGGCTCTTCATAGAGGTTTCTGTCTCACTGCCCTTAGATTTCTCTGCCACAGCTATAGGGAGAAGGAAATAATCTTAATGTAGATACTGCCAGATGATAAAGATTCACTTGATAGCCTTCTCCCTGCCTTCTGGTGCTTTGTTAGCATGAAGCAGTTATTTATCAAATACATTTCTACAACAATAGCATGTTTCAGTTCCATCACAATTACATCTCATGCAAGACATACCACTTTCTCCCATCAGCAAAATTCAGGGAGGGTTGTTGTTTTCTTTCTTGTTTTAAAGTTCAGATCTACTGTGTTGGACGTCTAAATTCAAGCCTTATTTAGAGAGCTGGCCTGACCCCACCGGAGTAAACGGAAGAGTAATTACTTCCAGAAACTCACAACATGAACCTGAGTGGGTCCAAATATTACCTTTTTATAATCTGTATATTGGGCACCACTAAATGATATCATAACAAATATGGCACAGAACACAATGCATTGTGTGCACGTAAAATTTTACACCAATAAAACGGGACTGAACCCAGAAACCTCCTATACTACTCCTTTCTTTTCTACTCAACATGCACGCTGCATTCCCATCTACATATTCTGAATGCCATTTTGCTACAAATAAGGTTACTTTGCTTCTTAAGAAAAAAACTGTATAGCTGGTATCATTACAATTTTGAACACAAGAACTACTGCACCAAGTAAGACCACAGCTCTGCCAAGACTTCTGTGCTTACTGGAGACCATCTCTCTTAACTGGTCATGCCTGACACGAGTACAGCAACAAGACAAATGTTTTGATGCTTCCTCAATATTTTTCTCAGACTCCAGCAATTTGTGGCAAAGGGACTTCTTGAACCAGTCAGTGAAGGTGCCTTTGTATTTAATAACCTTTGACAGATTTTTCTTCCATTGTTTTTTACAGTCACTTCTTGAATCCATGTGTGTTCAGCATCTACAGTGTCCTATGGCAAGCAGTCCCATAACTTACAGTGCTACAAGAAAGCAGTTTAAAGGAAATAACTATGGATACCTTCTAGAATTGCAACTATAAAACCACTGCCCCCATGCAATACGTTCTGCATCATTTACGCTGATTACCAACTCCTGTTGGTAATGTAGGAAGCTGGAGGAGTATAAGAAGTTTGTTGTCGTTATTTTTGGTATCATGTCACCTGCAGAACCAAGAAGTTTCCATTACTGAGACTCTAAATAGCCTGAACTTGAGAACATGAAAACAAAACAAAACAAACAAAAACCACCTTCTAAATCATATGGCTATCCAGCACTTTAGCACATATATGTGAAATGATCTTTTTTTTCCTGGATGTAGAAAAAATGTGATAGCTTTACAACTGTATCCCTGGTCCTCCTATGGTAGCAACAAAAGACACGTGATTCAATGGAAAGGTAAGAATTTTCTCTTCCCCAGGAGATAAAACTCCTGTATCAAACTCTGTTGGCTGTAGCATTTAATTTTAAATTTCAAAAACAGTGGTACCTTTACTAATAGTATCAATCATACCAATCTAAAACTATGATACTTTGAAGAATAGGGAAGTTATCCCTGATGGAAATTTGCTCACCTTGATGTTCAGACAGAGATGGTTTTAGGAGGAGGATTCAATATTTGAAGCAGGAAAGGCATTTCCTTTCCAAAACCAGAATGACTTCAAAGCTACTCAGACATATAAGATTACAGCTAATTGGAAAAATCCTTCACCAAACAATTTTCTGCTCAAAAATACTGTTACATCAAGGTTGAAATCCCTTCTCAAAAACGACAAGATGTGTGCATGTGCATACATATTCAGGTGACTGTGAGAAAGTAAATGACCAATCTATGCTTGACCAAATCCAAGAACATCATCCTAAAAAAGAGGGTTATTGAGAACTTTCACCATCTGGTATTTCAAAAATACTCATTTTTTGAGCATGTTTAAATCATTGATGCTGATTATTCTAACCTGTTTCATACTCCACATTAAATTAGCCCCGCATTATCAGCTGGGAAACACTGTGCTGCTATGACAGTATATGCATGAAGCATGATCCTCCTGTACAGATGGGAAAGGAGAGAGCTGAAAGGCTGCCCATGGCTGCATATGGTATTTCAATGAAATGACTCTGCTCTGCCTCTGTTATAAACAGCCCAGTACAAATGCTTCCGAGCGCATTTCTTAGTTATGCCAATTACTTGTATGCTGCATCCATGTATCCATGTAAATGCGGGCTCAAACACTCTAGATAGGGACACGCTGCCGAAAAGCTCTGCTCTGAAACACAGACACTCAAAGAACCCTCGTTGCTGCCAACAAGCTCCTGGGAGAAACGAGACTACCCGAGGTGAGCGAGCCAGCAGCCGTTCAGCACGCAGAAAAACAGCCCCAGAAAACTTGCATTTAGCTGTGGGGCAGCTCCTCAGCAAAGTCAATGGGAAAAGAAGTAATGGAAAAAAAAAATTTAGAAACAAGAATTAACTCTTTTCAGTATCATCTTTTAAGTAGATTGTGCTACATGACCTAGCTTTGATGTTCAACTTTCTTTTAATTAGTTCCATTTCTCTTTTATGACTTATGTGAGACCCCTCGCTAAACTTTTATCTTATTTTGTAGAATATTAATTAGGAATACCATTCATTACATACATACATAGTATACTGGACAAATAAAAGCAACACCTCTTCTATAAGCCACCAGGCAGATTAACTACAAAAGGTGAACGTGCTAAACTGATCTCAAGGAAAGCAATTTTAGGAACAGCAAAAGTCATCTCGCTTCTGTTGTAAGGGGTGTTTTCTCATATGATCTCGTCCACATTGATACTGCATTTATTCTTTCGTTCCACAGAGCAAAAATTCTCACTTCTGATTTGTTTCAAGCTAGATGCCTTCCTTCCCTGAGAAGGTTGAAACACACATTATGAGCTCGGTCTAGTAATCACTCAAAGTGAAATTCTGACTTAAGCCCGCAAGAGCTTTGTCTGCGTAAAGGCCACAGGCTTGGTCTCTTGCGAATACTTACACTTAATACTGAAAGGCTTCATTGTTTACTGTATTACCAGAACATGTATATGTGCTTATAAATGGGAGACATTTATCATTCTCAAACAGTGATGAGGTGGCCACAGTTCATGAAACAAGCAGAGAGATGAGACTCAAGAAATCTGGGTTCTGTTTCTCACTGGGTGACAGATTTATGTGACCAAGCAACTGCATCTTTTTCTATTTTAGTACTCTATTTGTAAATTGTAGGTGAGATTTTATTACACTGCAGAGTGCTTTTGGATTAATGAATTAAATTCCCTGATTGATCATCAAACAAAGAGATTTCTTAGGAAATATAATCATCAGCAGAATGAAATATGAATGAGACCATTCAATGGGATGCAGGGGAAGCAGGAACTCTCTCATTTTAGCAGAGCTAAGTCATTCCATAATATCAAGTTGTGTTTTAGTCCACCTTCACTAAAAGACCATTTTCTACAACAACTAAGCTTTGCAGCCCTTGTATAGAAGGCCTATTTTACCGCAATTACCACACAGAGAGGGAAAAGAGGATACATATCCAGGCAACTTGAGCCCGTACTGGGGTGCAGCCTCTCACGACCCTTTTGGCGTGTAGCGTGCCAACTCCTCTTCGAGCGGCCACGCACCTCAAGTCATGGGAGCTCACAGAGGTTTCTGCTTGCGCAGCACCCGTGCAGCACGACTGCTGCTCGCCCGTCCCGCGGGTCGTCACACCGCTGCTGCCACAGCCCTCCCTCCTCTCCCCGGCACAGCGCCGCAGAGCACCCGGGCCGAGGCGAGCGCGCCGCAGGACAGCACATCCGACGAGGCGTCCTGCTGCCGAGAAGCAGCTTCTCTGGCGTGCACCTGTGAACCATGAAGCACCTCTGAGAAACAGCCCAAGGACTGTTTTGTGGCAGGAAGAACCTGCTCTCTGGACGCTGACGGGCATTTCACTACAGTAACCTTTTTAAACACACTTCAAACAAAAAGAGCAGGTGGCAGAGGAGGTCAGAAAGTAATCATCGGCATGATTCTTGGAGAGCTGTCTTCCCCTGGAAGAGTTGTTGGGGCTCTGTTTACCAGAAACGCTAAAAGAAATGATCTTCCTGAGTGAAGAGGGGGAGCTGCACCTCGCCAAGCCCTGAGCATAGTTTGAACGCAGGTGGTAAGAAGAGGTCGAGTCATCAGCCAAGAAAAATCATGTGGTATGGGCTAGGTACCTGACCACTGGACACCGAAGAACGAAAAAGAAAAAAAAAAAAGAAAAAAGGAGACAGACTGAACTAAGTATGAACACAAAAAAGAAGGCAGGAGGCAAATAAAAAGTAGGTTATCAGGCAAGTCATGGAGGAGCCTGCTGGAGAGCCCAGAAGAGCCACTCTGAGCCGAAGGTGGGAAGTCAGGCGAGGAGGAGGAGGAGAAAGAAGAGGAGGAGGAAGAGCAGCAGCATCACCTGGTGCAGCACGTGAGCACGGTGACCCGCAATGGGTAAACGCACACGGGGAACGTACTGGAAGGACAGCCTTCACTTCTCCCCGTTTCAAAAAGGGACAAAAACCCACGTAAACCGTGCTTGCACTAGGAGGCGGCGGGGGAAGCGCTGCCTGCCGCCCGCGAGGAGCGTGAGCGGCAGCTCCCTGGCGGCTGCCCTCCCGAAAGCATCGCAGCGCCGAGGAGACGACGCTGCATGGACGGCAGCCCAGCCAGGTCCTCGGCTCAGTACATCTACCAGAACACGTCATTTGAGGGAAATAACTCATATTTCTGGATGTGGCTGCAACTCTAGGAAGAGTGTTTCAACTCTCACAAATAGCTAATGCTTGTGAACAAAGCTGAGAAGACGTGAACTATAACGTAGTAACAAAAGCCACCCATTCAGATCGTAATAATTTATTGCATTATTTGAATAATTATTTTCAAACAGCCCTCTATAATAAATTGTGAGCATTCCTCAGGGTAAAGCAGACTAAAACAGCCGTTGCGAAGAGCAAGTAACTGAATCACAGCTCAAATTAAGCCCGGCGAACAAACGCTTTTTTGGCTGCAGCCACTAAAGCTGCTGGAGGGTTTAAACAACACTAACACTTAATTTCCGCATCAAGCTTTGATTCTTTCCACTGCATACGCCTTGGTAGCTAAGTCTTTGAAACAGAGTTTTAAAACAGACCTCCCTGATCTAAAAGCATTAATTACTATTCATGTCACAGTTTGCCTCTACACATCAACTCTGTTACATTCGTGTAACCCTGCCTTCTTTTTGCATCAGCGCTATGTGTTTCCACATGAAACCTGCAACGCTCGCTAGCTGCTTTCTAACACGCCTTGCATTAGGCAAAACTCCTCTCCGGCGAGCCTCGCTGCCTGGCGTCGCCAACGGGGCGGCAGACCACACGGCAGCAGCGGCCGGCGAGCCAGCCCCGTCCCCTGGTCGCCGCAAGCCGAGCTGACGCAGACCGCCAGCCCCAGCACGGGCTCACCCAGCCTGATCCCCGCAGCTTCTGTTCGGGTTTAGATGGAGCGTCCCACGATGGGACAAGCAGCCTCTTCAGGCTGCACCCCCACGGTTTCCATATGTTTTCGAATAAATCTCCCTGTCCTGTGTTTTATAAATGGCTCTCTCAAGACATGCAAAGCGAGTAAAGGCCAGATTTCAGTTCCTCTCTTTCTGGGATGTATCTGTGTATGTACATATGTAACCGTACAGGGATATATGTATGGCTACAACAGAGAGAAAATATATGTCAAGAGAAACACAGGATAAAAAGGACAGTTTTTCTTTTAAGGCACTGAAAAGGCTTATTTGAACCAGAAGACTGGACCCAAAGCCCCCAGGCATGTTGGAAGTTCAGTTCTATGAATGTAATAATTCATGCAAAATTCTAAATTATAGGGCAGGAGCAGGACAGTTGCAAACTGTTTCAATATATCGCTAACTGAAGCATTTCTCATGCACACAGCTCTAGCTGCAATGAAACTGATCAGGAGGACTCTGCAAAATACAAAACCACAAGCACTAAAAACAAAGTCTTCAGGTTATTGTAACTCTTCTGCAACAAGATACATGCAGGCAACTGAGGACATCTGTTGCAACTGATAATAAATATTTTTTTAAAAAAAAGCCTTGATGTACAAATGTTCTATTAAATTTCTTACAATTGCTTAGAATGCAGAAAGCTGGCAGAATTGGGCCCTGAATTATTAGAGCTGTAAAAATAACAGAGTATGTAGCTATCTACATCGTAACCTAAGTTTCTGCTGGACCAAACTACGTCCACAAACACATGGTTATTGCAAATATTTGCGCTGGTGAAACTCAGCTTTGTTATCAACCTATTTTTAGATGGAATATTTGCTACAGAATCTCTTTAACTGTGTATTTGTTTTATCAAATTGACAATCTGAAATTTGGATGCCATCTATTAGTAAAATCACACGGCTAATTGCTTTTGCTTTCTAACTGGATAATTCACACACCTAAACTAGCATCAACACAGACACTATATGGTTCATTGAAATGTTTATGAGTGCACGTTCATGTTACTTATAGCATCTAGCCAGCTGGAACGTAAAAGAGCACCACCTGACTAATATTAGCACGCTAACTGTTCTGTATTTTAAATTACAATTTAATACGAAGTGGTTGTGAATAACTGGCAGAGCTAAAGATCTTCACTGTGTAAACTGGCTAAACAACTGTTTAACTCTTAATTTTGAAAATTTCATAATCTGATTTGTAAGGTATTTCAAAATACAGAAGGAAATTAATTCAGTGATTTATTGTAGTGCTTTCCCTAACTGATACGTAGCTATTTAAGAGGAACAGCATTTTATCAAAAAGCCACATGTTCTCATCCATACGAGAACTTATTGTTCGAAATCCTTGGCTCGCTCCCATCAAATCAATGGGAACTTTGCAACTGATTTCAAAGACGGCAAGAGCAACCCCTCGCTCAGAGGTTTTGTGCGTAAAACATAAAGACAAACTATATATTAAAGCAGGCAACCATTACCACATTCCCCACCCTCAGAGAAGGTGAAAGCAAGCTTTGCTGATGAGGAAAGCATTCCTCCTCACCCAGGCCACTGCCGTTTCAGCTGACAGACTCCAGCATGCCATCATCTGTCTCCGTCACAGGTTCCACCGACTCCTGCTGAGACCCAGCACGGAGCATCAATCCTCAGCCAAACGGCCTGCCAACTGCTTGCTATGGGAAAGCTGGCTTCCCCTCTCCCGCCCACTCTCTCTTACCAAAACAGGAACACAGTAGACAAGGATAAAAAAGTAGCCTGTGCAAAGGTCTGCAGGTCCATCACAGCGTGAGAAGGTGAAATAAAAAGTTATGTCAACAACAACAAAGAAAAAACAAACGCTTTGATGTTATGAATAGCTCCTGATGCAGAAGGTGAGGCATGCTGCTTCCTCCTGTCTTCTCCACACATCCCCGCTCTTCAGGCAAAAAGCAGCCAGACTGACTCTGGTCATTTTTTATTTAATTTTTTTTTTTTTCTTCTTCAGCTGAACTCCTCCACAATGAACAAACCTTTATTTCTTAAGAAACTATTTACTAGAAATTATGAAAGCCATGCAAGCATGATCTTGATGACTTTCCAGTGGAACTCATGGTTCTCCTCATAAACCTTTAAAAAAAATTATACACCAAATCTTAACCATCACACCTCTTCAGAGGCTATCAAAGCGACATAAAGGAGCCTCCTGATGGGACCTTGCGGGAATGATACCGCACTACATCCGAAAGGCTCCAGTACATAACAGTCGAGTTCCTTTAACTCCATATTTCTTCATAATTACGATAGGAAGGAAAGAATAGTATATTTTCTTCTTCACCAACTAGAAACCTCCTGAGACTACTGAAGGACATAACTGCTATCCAAGAAGAGCAAGTGCTCCTAAATTGGTTGCAGAGGCAGTATGCAACCTTGTATTTACTGTTTATTTTGTTTTTAAATCAATCCTTCTCGGATACAGCCAGATTTCCAGCTCAAGGAAATAGTCCACAGAAAGTCAACAAAACACATCATCAAGCACCACAAAACAAGTTGCAATGGCCCAAAACAGATTTACAATCCACAAGAAGAGACTAAAAGCCACAAGTGTATCAAACACATCATCTTTGAGATTGGAATTGCTCTTGACTAAGTCCTAGATCACAGCAATAGCAAAGAATTTTTTTCAGAGTTCCAGATGATCCTAAAAAAAAAATCAGGCATATCCTACTGCACAATGAATGCATAAGCTCATGTTCACATGTGTTTGGGTAAGGCGCTGGGAATCAGATACACTTGGCCAAAAGGACTCAAGGAAAAATCCCCTTCCTACCCTTAAACCTCAACTCTGGCAAAAAGATTAATGTAGAGGGCAGGAGCAGAACACGGCATCCAAGGCGCCTAAGAGAAGTCAACACTCGGAGGAGCATTGGCAGCCCTGAGCTACATCTGATTGCTAGCTGTGGCCAGTCCAGTGCTTCAGAGGAAACCGAAAGATGCAACAGCTCAGAAGTGGAAATCGTAAAGCACGGCATGAAAATAACATGCATTGTTTACAAATAAACAATAACTTATGAAAAATCCTCTGACTCAATTTCCTCCTCTATATTTGTGAGACATTTGTAACTAGGAACTTTTTTCTCTAGTAGAAACTACTTACACCACCATGTAGTCATAAATGCATATGCTTTTTTTATACTAATATATTAGAATATTTGCTGCCATTAAAAGAGACAAGAAAACACCTGTACATTGGACGATTGTTTCAATCTGGCGGATGTGCAATCTGTGGATGCACATCTGTGGATGTGATGCTAACATGCAAGTAACAGCTTGTGCAGTAACAGCTTGACTGCTATGATTGCGAGATAGACAAGGAAGCTTCCCAACAGATGGATAACTGAGAGGCCATGAGATAATCCCTAATTATAAAAGAATTTGAGATAGATGGCATGCCTGAATTTTAAGGCAGTAATTTAAACACATTGGTCCTAGAAAGCAATTATTGCACAGGAAAACAATGTACTCAATTCCAAAGAAGCCCTTAATCCATCTTTAAACAAACTTTTTACGAAACAGGCTTCTGCCTGAACACCTGCTTTTACCACAGGATTTGGGTTGTGTTTTTTTGGGTTTTTTTTTTTTTTTTTTTGGTGGGGGGGTTTTTTTTTTTTTTTTTTTTGTGGGGGGGTTTTTTTTTTTTTTTTTTTTTGGTGGTGGTGGTTTTTTTTTTGTGTTTACATTTTTCAATTAAAAAATATATTTAAATTTTGGGGGAACAACAAGGTCTACTCGTTCATGAACGAGACTGAGAATTAAAAGGTTAGGTTGTTACCAGAGTGCAGATGCAAATCAGAAGGAAAACATCTGAAATCCCATCAAGTGACAATTAACACAATTCATATTACAATCCCATTTCAGATTCACTGTGGATTAGAATGGACCAGCAGCACTAGCTACGGTGTGTGGCCGAACAAGGATTACCTCCTCTTTGATCCTCAAAGCACTGCTATGCTCTTCCTCCACCTCTCTCAGGGAATCATCTCCTGACACCTTCACCCTGCAAGCAACGACAGGAGAGGGCACAGGGGGGAAGACTCAGGACTTCCCCGCTCCACGCCTATGTACATGGCACGAAACGGCTGTTCCCAAGGGATGCAGACAACAAACTGGACCTCTGAATCACACTCCAGCTCCACTGCATTCCTTATAAAAGGGAAACTATAGGTGTACACACACACACACACTCTCTCTCTCTCTCTCTCTCTCTCTCTCTCTCAAAATCATTGGCAAGAGGTTAGCCTCATGACCCTCCATTAAGTGCTTTGCAGGGTAGGGCTAAGTCCACTGGACAGAAGGCAGCTTTTTGGATCTCTGTACCAGGAACATACAGTTCGCTGAGCCCAGGACAAGATGCAGCACTTTCTCTTTGAAGTCATTTCCGTAATTTCTCGCTGCTAGGTACTCAGCACTCTTGAAAATTCAGCAACATAAAGCAACATTAAGGAAAAACACTTAAAATGCTGTCCAGTACGTTAGAAGAGAAACAAAGGGACCATTTGTGCACATCTTCCTCTGAGGGGAATGTTCTCGAGAAAATAGGGCATCCTTTCTAGACTGCAACTTCATTTAGACACCCTTCATGGAAACATAGGAGATGAGTCTCAGTTTACTGTAGTTCAGATAAGCTTTAAATCTCCCAGTGTAACAAATTCATTATTACATCATCATTTGCAGACCAACTCCATGCAAGATCTACGTCAAGTGACTACCAGATACCCAAACGCAGACTTCAAACACTCACCACTATTTTTTTTTGCCCTGAAACTTGAATTGTCTTCTTTAGCCATTAGGCATGGCGCAAAACTTACATGGAGATGCTCACTTGCCTTTAAAGATACCATAAAATCCCACTCCTGTCTCTACTCAATCAATATCTTTCCCCTTCTCATGACAGCCTCTTACTTTGCCATTTTTTTTTAATTTTTATGAACACTAACACCAGCATTTAGATTTCAATAGAAGAATTACATAGGTATATTTTACTTACCCCAGTAAGTTTTTCTCTCCATTCTTGTGTCTTCCTGTTTGCTTTCCTGTTCTGCCTTTTTTGAAAAAAAGGTCTCTGGTTTTCTTTCTCTTCCACCATCTGCTGTACTTAGCGTAGGTAGAGAAACGATACAGAAGCCGATTCCTCTTTTACAGTTAATTTCACTGCCAGTTCATCCCCTCGCACAGCAGTAGAAACAAGACCTTCATTGCTTATTAAACGGCACACACAAGTAGCAATTAAATGCCTTTCTAATTCCACCTCGACTTAAACATATATTCATTCGGCCTTGAGGTGAAGGCTCTGGACACCACATCTTCACAGTCAAATTTGGCCCTGAAGTCACAGAGGTTATACACTGTATAATGGCAGCTTAATGAATGGTCTATTAATTTATGAAACAAAAGGTTCATTAGCCATGGTTAACTGAGACTTCTGAACTTCTTCTTCTGCTAATATGCCCTGCTTCCTACCCAACTCCTATTTTTTTCAGGGTGAACACCAGTTTTACAGCTGGAACAGTGTTCTCATGTTCATGGTTAACACACCTTGACTTCACTTCAAGTCACAATCCCACAGGCCTGCTTTAGTTTTCCACATGATTCTTATGGGAGCAAAACCTGGAAGTTCCTAGAACAGATTCGAAGAACAGCCCTTACCTGTCATCTCAGTATTAGATCACATTACCCAAAAAAAAAAAAAAAAAAAAGGAAAGAAATCATGTTGGAGCTTCAGAGAATTCAAGTTGTTTTGTAATCTAAAGAAGAACACTAAAGCAGCTGGAGATGCCCCTGTTCAACTGGAACTACACAGTATTGAACAATTTGATTGTATTTCTTTGTATAATAATGACGACTAAATTATGCCATTCAATATGATAGTAAAGGAGCAGCTCTTATTGCATCTTATGGTCTCCTAGGAATAATATTAAAAAATTGCTCCACAATACACTTATAAATAAAACAATTCTATGCATGCATACGTAAATCTTAGAATTAGCTTTATGGAGGTTGACTCCTCAGGTTAGGTTGAGACTCTGTATAATGTTGCAAAACATCAAAGAACATGTTTAATATCCGACTTTAATATAACGTTAGCTAAACTTTATGGCCTTTCTTACTTCAGCTGGGCAACAGATGACCACTTCAACATGTTTTACTGCTTTATAATAATCAGCTTAGAGATCCCCCCCCACCCCACCCCCTCCCCAAAAGAGAATGAATGAAAGATATTTTTTTTCTTCCTTAAACAACAATATTGTTCAACATATTCCCATTATTTAGTGTCTGGAAAAAAAAGAAAAAAAAGATGTATTCTTAAACATAAGTAGACTATTGGTGGAGGGTTTTTAGTCGCTTGTTTATTGGCACATCTTAGAGCTAAGAGCTGGGTACTTCAAATTGGAGGACAAATGAAATCTTCTCAACTCACCAACTCAGCTCATCAGCTCCTGATGACCACATCACTCCTACACGTGAGCTGACCACTACTGCTTAGACTAACCATAGTAAATGATGAATTTCATTAAGTTTCCTCTTATTCACATGCCCAATTTACTAGAATTTAGGTACGTGTATAAAGGCATTGTGACATAAGTGAACGCTTAAATACTCTGTTACTAACAAACTCACTCATGTATTAAACATTCCCTCTAACAAAGCATGTTGTTTTGGTTGAAAACTTTGAAGGAATTGTTCTGTGAAGCTTTGATATGTTTTTACAGCACAAAGAGTGGCCTGGACAGGGTTATGAACAAACTGTTTTCTTGTTTTTAAGCCTACAACCCTTTCCTGTCACTTAATCACGATTGCTACTCAAAAATATTATTTTAAAATAACTACAAAAGAAGTATCATGGGATAAGATATGATTCAAAAAAAAAAGCATAACGATTGGAAATACCAATGGGAAGTAAAAATGCATTACTTCAACTATATTGTTGAAGAGGACTGTCCTGCATCACTTCTGCAGTTATTCAGGTTGACATAGTGTCAATTTTTACCATATGTTTTTTCTTCCCTTGCTGAAAGTGAATCTTTCTGTCAAAGAGCAGCTGTTCTAAATTATCACATCAAATTTTAACCTTACAGTAGACAACCACTGAACCCACAGAATCACAACAGTGAAATAGTTCGCCTCCTTGACCTATGAAGGATTTGTCCTTGTTTAAGTCTACTTCTGCCTTAGCACAACAGATATGCCAATCATCATGTATCCGATGCGGACAGGTACTTAGAGCTGAAGCCACAAACAAAGTCTAGACAATGAACTTCTCACCTTCTATTCCTAAAAAGACTGTGTGAAGTCCAAGTTATTACTGCTCACATGCTATCAAGAATAAAATGTAATTTCAATGAAAAGAAAATGGGACATTAGGAAGGCAACTCTTGTTATTTGCTTTGTAATCCAAAGAAACAGACAATTCCGATACTTCGGCAGTCTAAATGTTTCAGTAAAGCCTGATATCAATTACTGGTTATTTAGATGTCTGCCAACAGCATGTTTTGACAACATCCTTCATGCTGAGGAGCGGCAGACATATATGTATATTCTTGTCTTCCTGTACTCATCTTTCAGGATGGTTCTTACTTTAAGAGTACTTTTGTGGAACATTATGAAAACTTGCAGTTCTCACTACAATTGCTCTCTATATTAAAGTCTAGTGCCAGCTGTCAGTTGTAACGCAAACCCCCGTTAGCCTTTATATGCTCTGCTCTGGAACTAACAAGGGATTGTCAAATAACTCTATGCACAGGCACAAGTGGCAGAGAAACTGATGGAAAAAGTGTGTGCTCAGTGACTTCACGCTGACAATGCGATCTTTGTGCTGCTCCAAGCTAAGCTTCTATTCAAAGCCACCAAAGATAGTACAAGCAAAACATGTTCAGGATGATTCTATTAATTTAGCTTTTAATCTTTTGAAAAGCTCCAAAGCAGCAAAGCCATTAAAATGAAAAGGTTAAGGAAATGCCACCAAGATCCCTTAAGATTCTCGGTGACAGAAATCAGTGAGATACTTGCAGTAAAATCCAAAAATTCAACAGCAGTGGTTTTGAGCATGTGAGAAAAGCAGAATTAAGGTGTAAATTTCTAAATCAAAAATAGAAAGCAAATATGTCACATATACTTGTTAAATTGTGGAGAGTCTGGGTCTATATCCAGTATATTCCACAGCTTTATTTTATTTTTTAGCTGCTTGAAAAGCAGGTGAGGGAGTCAAGGAAGGAATAGCTGAAGTATGCCCACAGTGGAACGTGCTCTCAGGCACAGCAAGCACCACCTCTGCACCGTCAGAGATCTGCACTGGACAGAGTGCAACTGCATTGTCCTAAGTTGAGTTTTGCCAGTTATTAATGTTTTTGCAAATATTTTATTTTCTGAGCAAACACTTCCATTTCCAGACTAGTTTCAAATACACTCTGAAAATTCAATTCTGAATTACCTACTCATGTAACATGCTGACACTGCAGTACAGAACAGCATGGAGAAAAGTATTAGAAAGCTTTTTGCCTATTTTTTTTTTTTAGAACACTAATACTAAAAAAAAAAATTAAAAAATGAATAAAGATATTTGTAAACATGTCTTTGTTTAAATATGTCTGTCACAATCTGCAAGAAATTTAGTAAAGTTTCTTCTCAGGTAACTACAGAGCAATTACTTTCTACCTTGAGAATCTGTATAATGTCATACAAAAAAAAACTTCTTTTCTAGTAATTTAAGAATGTTCTTTTTAATTTTATCTTGTTTAGGACGTATGAAAAATGCATTCACAAACCACAACATTGTGCCAAAGCAATTTTGCCTTAAAAATTTGCATTTTGAATCCACCTGGTTTATGATGTACAAATTGGAGAATATCTTCCAAATTTGTAACAGCTAGAAAATAGTACATAAAAAATTGGCTGTGATCTTTCCAAAGTGCTCAGCACAGAATTAATTCTGCCCCTATGAAAAATCATCTGGATATCTATGAGATAACTTTTGTAAGAGTTAAATAGATTCTAAGGAGAAAGGTAAATCCTTCATCTTGTGCTCCATTTATGTACTTATAGAATATAAAGTGAATGAAAACAATGAATATTTTACAAATAATGAGACTCATAATTTATAGCTGCTGTCATATTAAGTTTACTAGCCTGAAAGATTGAGTCCTTTTTTTAAAAAAAAAA
>VXAL01009320.1:401076-433448 GCA_013399475.1 Chauna torquata
TATATATATATATATATATGATCTTCATATGATCAGTTCCTACATTTTATTTAGCATAATTGTTCTATACAGAGCCTAAAAGTTAAAATCACACACTTCAGTAGCATAAGCAACACATCCCGAGTCACTCAGCTATTTCCAAGGGAAAATGTTATCGTCTTTGCAGTTGCAGCAAGCATGTGTGTCTTCCGTCTGCTTTCACTTGCACAAAGCTAAACAGCTCCTCACAGTACCTTTTTTCTCTTTACATGTGAAGTTATCTTTTATCTACTGCTATAAGCAAGTGAAACATATATTTACTTATTCAGAGACAAAATGATTATTTAAAGCATAGAAAAAAATTGAGAGAAATGTTTTCCATGCTAAGTATTAATGATGTTTTACATATTTTTATCTCAACTGCAGTATTCGTTCCACTGAAAGACTTAAGCAATGAATGTAATGGTTCAGATTTAGCAGTCACAGATGGCATTCCTTCCATATCTCCAGAAACTCACAGAGAGAGAAATATGATTTGGGATATGCTCACTGTACAACTTAAAGCATTGAATAATTTAGTGTTAGTGGAAATTTCATAAAGTCTTTTTTTGTAATAACCAGGCACATTTCACCTCTCCCTCCCTTACCCCTTACTCCCTTTCCTTCCATTCAATCCACCTGATTAATTGCTAAAAATGATGCACACAGGGAAAGACCTTCGGATTAAATCCTCTTTGTCTATGACAACACCAAAAGAAAATGTGTCAGTCACTTGTGGTTAAAACTTACAATTTTATTACATACTTTTACAAGGAAATTTACAGTTTGGACTTGCTCAATTCCAGTATCTAAAATTTAAAACTACCCCCTGAAATGGCAGCATGCAGAAAACGCAATTCTGTGTTTAGTGACTCACTCTTTCAGGCCCACCAATTTTCATTTTCCATTTGATAACTGGAGTCACAAAGCTTTTTTGGTCTAAAGGCTCACCTGTTAACAGCGCTCAAAAGAACATTCAAGCTCACTGATACTCCTACATAGATACCTAATTGCCCACTGCATGTTTGCTAATTAAGTATATCATCACAAAAAAATTTGTCATTCTCCATGTCCAGCTACGCTTTCTGAAGTGCATGAAATAAACCAACAACAGAATAGACACACTTGGCACTTGGGATGGAAGAGGTTTATTAGTCCAACCCTGCTAGCGCAGGATTTCCTTTATCAGCTGGTTACTGCATTTCTTAANAATAAGTTTTCCATTATTTCTCTGAAGAGACTTCCAAATTGTTACAGAACTAACAGCAAAGACATTTTTTCTAATGTTTATCTTACCTTTACCCATTTATTTTGATACTATTACCCCCACTAACCAACCTTCATATCATATTTCCTTTGCGTATTGTTCAAAACAAAAGTGATTCTAACTTTTCCACATACAAATCACTCAGTGGACAGGTGATGTGAATGCTCTTTTCCAAACATTATGCCACTGCATAAATTCTTGGTATACCTGCAACTTGAATACTGCATGCAAGCCTCATTACCCTTTTCATAAAAATCACATTGCTTACTTTGAATATGTACAGAGGCAGTCAAAATGGATGACTCAGTCGAAGAGGATGAGTAAAGGTGTGGAGAAATTAGTCTGTTCTCCAAATAAGAAGGCACTAAAAGAGAGGGATAGCTTGGAAAATAGATGTCAGAGAATGCAGACGAGAGATCCAGGCTATTATTAACATTGAAGCTGAAAAGGCAGCAGTTATCATTTTCTCACTATATAAGTATATGGAAACCTTTATCCAACTGACTTAAAACAGAAGGCTTAAGCACAGCAAGAAGATATGTTTTTCCACACAGGACAAGTTATGGCATTCACTGCCATAAAAACTTACAGACACTCAAAATACATGAGTCAAAAAAGTAGACATTAACAGGTGGCAGGTCACCAGTTCCTATTATATATAGTCTTTCCTATAAGAGACACCTTAAGGCTTTGAAAGGCAACAGTTGATTGGTAGAAGCTGAAAGGTATACCCAGTAAAGCAGTGCTTTATACAGTTTCTTATATTTCCCCTTAAAAATCTGCTTTTAGCCACTGTCAGAGAAAGAACATTAAAGGCAGGTAAACCTTTGATCTAATTCACTATGGCTGCTTTATGGGAAACAAATGGAAAAGATGAGTTATCCTTGTTGACTGGGGAATTGACAGAAGACACTCAAAGTGTTAGGTTTAGTGTGCAGTTCCAACCAGATTTATTTCTAACTGAAGACGGTTAAAACACAGTAATTCCAAGAAAGAAGATGTTATAAAGATGTAGTTTGGACAAAACGGCATGAAGACAATTTAGAAAAGACATCATGAGGAAGAAGTCTTATTCAACCATGAAGTATTACAATAAGATTGAGTAGACAGAATCACTACTATGCGCGTGCTAACAAAGCTCCAATAATAAACAGTATACAATGGATTACATATACCATATTTAGTTCGTTAATGTATATAGTAGGTAACAGGGACAAAAAGTATGAAAGAGTGGCTTCTCCAACATAGCCCAAACATCTTACCTTACCTTATATAAACCTACTCCCTCCAAAATATTTAACAGGTACAAAAGTCTTTGCCAGAGGAGGTGTTAAGTCTCATGCTGTTAACTGGAGTAGATTTTGAAGACCAGAATTCCTCAAGGTGAGGTATACAATTGGCTTTTGAGAAATCATTTCTCCATACGCTCACAATAGTGAGGACAAGTACGGTCACAGCAAAATGGGTCCTGCTTCTTTAACTGACTGACAGGTAGGTATCACACTGCTCAGCCTGTAGAACGCTGATCAGTCGGTGGGACTGAGAACAGAACAAGAAGCTTGCCAACAAGAACCAAGACGCTGAGTAAACCCAATAGTCCAGTCTTGGCTTTTCAGAGCTTAGCAGCAAACGTGGGTATGTTCAGTCTCAGAAACGTGGAAAAATGGTATAAACTGCATTATTTGAGGGCATGACTATGCCTTAATATTTTGCCAAGTACCAAGAGAGGCTGTTCTCAATGAAATTTGAATGGGCTGACTGCATACCATTAGGGTCCCTCATTTTAATTGTCTGTGCTAATCTCCTGCTAATACTAAATGACACCGTTTCTGAAAACAGCATTACGGAAGCAAACAAATTAAAAAAAAAATCAGAAACAGTCTGAATAGAGGATCAAGTAGCAACGGCCACTGTAACTTGGTAAATGCTTCTACCTATCGTGAAGACAAAAATTTCTATTTCTTGTTACTATTTCAAAATTCAACTGAGCAATTTTTTCCCTTCAATTATGTCTTCATTCCTGCCCATGCTTGCAACACCACTTTGGCTCTTCTTCAGACTCTACCATCCTGACTATACTGCTCTCTTGCAGACAAAACATACAAAAACAAAACAAAAAAACCCAGCACCCTAAAAGAAGGAGCAAGAGAAGGAGAGAAGAAAAGGAAAGGTGCAGGAACAGCCTTCAGCCTAAGGTCAACACATATGTTTAAAACTGAACTCTTTTTCCAAACCACCCAACTCCTGCTGAGTTACTGATGCAGACAAATGGGAGGTTTTGGATTACTGACTGCTTTTAGAGTGCCACTTCAATCACGCCACACCGAAAATATTTGATAAATATGACTTCCAATAAAAGTTAGCAGAACATTGTATGTTAAATCAGAATAAACCAGAATGACCTGTCACTATTGTTAATGGTTTCATCATGCATCACTCCCTTGATCAACAGTTGGTGAGGAAGTAAAGAAGACGAAAAAAGATCCTATGCCTTCAAAATTATGTATGATATACCCATACATGTACGTAAACTCAACCTAATCTCTGCAGAACTGAATAGGAGCTGCCTTGCCTACCTCAAGCATCTGACAACCTGTTTTTAATAAAATGATTTATTTTATTTTATTAAGTTCAACTTTTGTTTGCTCACTTGTAGTCTGACGCTTTCTGCAGTGATTGCCTTTTTGTGCTCGTGTAACTGAAATTCTAAACCAACAGCTTTCAACCGTCTACAAGGATGCAGGCTCCACAGTTAGCAAGACTATATACAGCGATTAGAAGAGTATCACCAACATTTCAACATTTTCAAGTGCAGCTATAGGAGGCCCTAGATAAAACATTTCTGCACAATAAAACATCCTCTCCTGGTTTCAGCTCCTAGCAGAACAGTTTTTTTTTTCTAATATCTGTATCTAACTGCAGAAAAGCACAAGTAAAGATTCAACTTCCCTATTTATTCGTTTTGAAGGCAAAATGAATTTAAAATCTACTTAAAAGCAGAACCAAACAAAACACACTCATACACCTCTCCTCCAAATCCTCCCTGGCATTTTCTGAGAAAGTCACCACAATTAAAGGAACAGGTCTCACAACCACTGTGGCTATGCCTGCTCTGGTTTCCTGAGCTCCCACTAGCCCCCCAGGACTTATATGCTTTATATAAAGACTGCTGTAAGACTGATGAAAAAGGAATAGGCGCTCTCAGTCGGGTTCAGAACAGTAAAGTAACAGCAACTTTTAAACTTCTGTTCTTCTGGATACGTGCATATCTGCATGTAAATATGTACCCACACGCTACACAGCAAATATCTCAGCTACTCCTCCTTCCATCCATGGTATAACCAGATATTACTCTTTAACTTTCATTAATTTACTTAACTACAGACCTTTTAACAGAGCCAGCACCCTTTCAGGCACTCTGTGAAAAAATCAGCTAGCACAAAATCCAAACCATACCTTTGTAAAAAGCAAAATGTAGACCATCAGTGTTTTGATAAATATTGAAGTTAGATAAATATATTACGTATTTTCATAACATTTAAAAGACCATTTCTGGAAAAATCAACATCTCTGGTGTAAGCCTGTTCTTGGGAGCATTCACATAACCACAGTTTGCAGAAACCAAAACTTTGCAGAAAATGATTTTGAGTTATATTCATGAGCCTTCATAAAAACGCAGTTTTGAAATTCAAACATTAGTTTTCCAAATGTATTTGCATTTAGGGACTACACTACCTGAAACAATGCTATCTATTTTTTCTGACCAACCCCAACAAAGCAATTGCAGCTCAACAACAAATATCAACTACTTATACATCAAGACACAGAGTTAAAAAAATTCACGCAAAAAATATTTTTACATAAACAATGCATTAGAGAAAACTATAACCTACTGAGAGGAAATTTGAGAGTGGTATAGAGACTAGATTTGCTACATACTGCATTAACTAAAAATAAATTTTTCAATCCTGTCAAATATTTTAAAATCAAATTACATTACTTACAGAGATCAAATAAACCCCATTTTCATGGCAATTTTATGGACTAGTTTATTTCTCTCAAGAACTTGCAGAAAATTAACATGACCCAATACACAGAACAGGGACATAAAGTGAAAGCCCTGTTAATAATTGAGCTATGAACATGGAGCACATCGTTACCTTGGCACGCAAAGCCTCTTTCTTCATAGCCAGCATTACACAAGCACTTCCCTATGGGCACTAGCCATTCTCCTTCTGTACTGCAGTACATCTTGGGCGGCTCTTCCTCCTTGGAGTGATTGACACAAGAACCCCGCACCTCCACCAGTGACTGGGAGTCCATGGGAACTGTATCTGGAAACACGGCGAGGTTCTTGACAGTGAAAGGGCACTTTTTGAAGTACACTCGCACTGAGACTAAGGCAACACATGCACCTACATCTTGAAAAGCCAAGTAAAAGCCTTTCCTGCTAACAGGCCCCACCTCGCGGACTTCTGTATTGAGCTTGAGAATTCGGTCCCCAAGATCCATTTGGGTGAAGCTCTCATCAGCCGCAATGGTGTCGATCTTTGTAAACTGATGCTCTCTGAACTTTACCGAGTGGTCATCATCGGATTCCATGTAATACAGATTGAAAGTCTCTTTGCAAGTGCCCAGAACTAGAGGGATACTGTTGCAGTCCCTCAAGGTAAACTTGAGCTCCACATATATCTTCTGAGCTGAATTGCGGGGAATCCAGTTTGTTCGCAGCCAATTGTTTTGACTGTGATCCATAACATTGCACACTTGGTACGTTCTGATTGGAGTGTAATGCTCATCAACACCGCTAATCTCTTCCCACTGGAAGGAACAAAAAGAGAAAGAAAAAAGGAAATATTTTAAGATTAATGGGCATACAAATAAAAATCACATTTAGAGACAAAAGCTGTGAAAAAGTGAAAGCTGCAAAGGTCCTGATCTCATTTTGGACATGACTATAAAATAGCCAGTGGAGTCGGGCCCAGCTTCCACTTACTATTTTTCTATTAAAACATATAAATATCTTAAGAGTGAATTCTGCGTTCATTGAGGAAGTCAGCTTTTACCAAGTTATTATAAGGCGGCACGAAAGAGGTACTACAGCTGTTTTGCACTTACTGAAAACCATGGTTTCTTAAACCATATGCAGTGCTGTTCTTTTTGATTGTGATCCCAACGTGTCTTTACTACAACCACACTCACCTCAAACCGAAGAGGGTCCTCTCTAGAACACCACATTTGCACTGTTAGAATCAAGTTTTACTTCAAAGATTAAACAAGATTCAAAGTCCAGTTATTAAAAAAAAAAGCCATCGGCTCCTGCTGAAATGCCATGTAGTCTGAATAAAACGTTACATGCTTCAAATTTATTCAAAGCATGAAAGTTGCTTGAGATATATGTCCTCAAGACAAACAGCCCAGCTTAGCCCGGTTTCCAGAGTTATTAAAAATTACATCCAACTTACCTTAAGTATCTTGGTTACTAAATTCTTCTGTATAGGCTATAATGCTAAAATGTTTTTTGAAGAATACGTTGTCATTGTTTGCTTTGGAGTTCACAAACTTACTTATTTCGGGTGAGAATAGACAATGATCTGAATTGTATGATGTTAATTGCTATATAATGCTGTATATCAACACTACTGTGGTTGCTATCTGCCACATCAAAAGCATTACACTAAGAGTCATCCAGACTAATGAAGAACGAATTTTGATGGAACCGAAAAAGAGATATTGGCAGCATATGAAGGGGTTCGAGCTACTTCAGAGGTGGTTGGTACTGAAGCACAGCTCCTCCTGGCACCCTGACTGCCAGTGCTGGGCTGGATGTTCAAAGGGAGGGTCCCCTCCACACATCACGAACTGGTGCTACGTGGAGTAAGTGGGTCGCACTGGTCACACAACGGGCTGGAATAGGAAACCCCAGTCGCCTAGGAATCTTGGAAGTGATCATGGACTGGCTAGAAGGTGAGGATTTTGAAATATCACCAGAGGAGGAGGTGACACGTGCTGAAGAGGCCTGACGTTGGTTGCCAAAAGGACTGTTGTGGTTTAACCTGGCAGGCAGCTCGGCACAACACAGCCGTTCGCTCACCCCCCACCCCCACCCAGTGGGATGGAGGAGAGAAAAGGGAAGAAAAAAAGTAAAAGCTCGTACGTTGAGATAAAGACAGCTTAATAGGACAGAAATGGAAGATAAAATAATTAATAATAAGAAGAATATACAAAGCAAGTGATGCACAATGCAATTGCTCACCACCCACAGGGAAGGAACGGGCTTCCCGTTTGTGAATTACTCCTGGACCAGTCCCACCTGGTTTCTGAAGTCACTCACTGGACAGGAATATTTGCCATTCACAGGAAAAAAGAAATCTTACAGAGGTACTTAAAAGTAAGCATTTACCATTAAGCCATTCACCATACACAACTGAGTGACTTAAAATGCATCTTTTCTTTGCTTTCTCCCTGAATAGATGACTCTGACCACCTGTTTGTTTTGTTTTTAAGGTCACTATTCTTCAACTTTTATCCACAAAAATATAGCAGCTGTTCTATATTCCGAGTCTTCTAATATAAAATGAAGGAGCCGCACCACTAAAGCACTAGAATTACAATACTTCCTACCATGAACAACATCTGTTGCAGGATCACGGCATCACCAAGGTTGAAACAGACCCCATCTAGTCCGACACCCTGCTCAAGCAGGGTCAGCCAGAGCAGCTTGCTTAGGATTGTGTCCGCTCAGGTTTTTGACCATCTCCAAAGTTGGACACTCCACAAGCTCTCTGGGCAGCCTGTGCCAGTGTTCAATTGTGTTCACAGTAAAAAAGCTTTTTCTTATGTTTAAATAGAATTTCCTGTATGTCAGTTTGAACCCACTGCCTCTTGGCCTTTCACCGGGCACCAGAGGGAAGAGTCTGGTTCCGTACTCTTCATGTGCTGCCATGAGGCATTTACACACACTGCTAACATCCCCCTGAGCCTCATCATCTTCTGTTCTACTTTTCAAATTTAATTACTCAGACAAAAAAAGCAAACTCCTATCGTGATAGTGAAGCCACTAGCACAGCGGCTACAGAAATCCTTGCTTCCCTGTCACCTACATACATACACAGCCTTTGCAAAAAAAACAACAAAAACAAAAACAAAACAAAACAAATGCTGTCCCACAGCAGCAACCAGATGCAGTGCAGCTGGGGAGCAGCAGAACTTAAAACAGAGCTACCGCGTGGTACAAGTACTGGAGTGAGATGCGAAGTAGACAGAAATATGTACGCTGTGAGAAATCACTGCCACCTTCGGGGAAAGGAGACAAAGATGAATTTCTTCTAGGAAAGCATTTTCCCTCAAAAATCAAGTCACATCAATGTTATATTTAAGATCTCAGTCCAATAATTGTTCATTTTACATAAGCACCTTTTGCTGAAGGATCCTCACATATGGCACAGAAAACATTCGGAAAGGATTATTCCCTCTTTACAGAGGAAGAAACAGACAAAGAAACAGTAACTGTCTTCAGAGATTCCTTGCTTTGCAAGACATGCACATTCCCCCCCTCCTCCCCCACACACAAAAGGAAGAAAGAGGAAGAAAAAGGAAGACAGAGGCCACATCACAGTAATATCAGAGTACTCGGTCCCAACCCACTGATGCAAGGAAGTTTTGCTATGACTAAGAGCTGGTCTTCACAATGAAATTGTCCACACACCACTGAAGATGTGATTTTAACTCGTGCTATTAAACCAGCAGATAAAAGCTGTATAAATACTCGTCCTTTAATTGAAACAAAGTTTATTTTAGTTCACTTTAAGGAACTGACAATACACAAGTTTTATCTCTTCCTGCCTAGCTCAGCAGAGCTAAAATCACAGCCTTTGCGTGCGTACACAGCAGCCGAGATGCTGCAGCGACCCATACCGCGCTGCGCCGCCAAAGAGCGCGAGCAGTACGGGGACTTTGTGACTGGGGCTGCTACACCAGAGCCCGCGGCCACCGGAGAGCTGGGTGCCACGCGGCAGCCCGTCGTCCAAGGGCGAGCTCTCGCCTGCACAAGAGGCAGCTGGACCGTGGCCCCCACCCTCAGCCAAGCTCCCAAAACTCAGCGGAGGACCCCCCTCTGACAGACGTCCTTGCACTAGTACAGCCCCTGAGCCAACAATCTAGTCTTGGTGCAAAAAGCCATGCGGATGCCATAATCGCCTCCCGCGAAGCTGGATACACCTACTTAACTACAGGTCTCACCTGGACAAATAAAAATTCACTTACAAAGTTCAATGAAACTAGATCAGATTATGAAACAGCATTTTATGGACATTTAAAGCAGCTCACACTGATTCATAAGTGATCTACTTATTCTCTCTTCCATATAATTTCTCATCAGTTCAACGTATTTTACATATCCAGTGGGAGACAGAAACAAAACCAGGAACGTGCAGCACTTAAAACATCTCTACAGCAGATGTTATTTCTCTGGACAAGTCTCACTGTAATTTTTGTTCATAACTTTCTTATCTGGAATGCCTACGCACGCAGCTGAATTGCATGATAAAGGTAGCACCACGTCTATGTTCTTCACCTACAAATTGCAATGAGCAGTTATCACTTCATTCATTTGTAATGAAGACCAAATTGCTTGGAAACAATTGTAGATTGCCATGTCACCGCCACTTGCATAAACAATAAGACTTCAAGTCTATTGTTTATTGCCGAAGGCGCAATCTCGCATCCTGCTAACTTAACCAAAATAGTTAAACTGTCACAAAACTACCAAGATTGCAGCTAAGGCTTTAGAAAGAGCTAACGTGAAAAATAAGTCACTGAAACTACAGGAAGAGTGCCCAAATCAGAAGGTGTATCAGATTTAAATAGATTGATGACTTTGATAATTACAATGATCAAACTGAAGAAACAAGCAGTACTACATTTACATTGCTCATACATCACAACTCCTCCCAGTCAGCTATCGTACTGCCACCCGCAAGTGAACTTAATTCTAAACAGACTATGGGGCTGAACTGCTCTTCATAACTTTCTTTAGATACTATCAACAGCAGGAAACAGGAGACTGCTTTCAGCAGTAGAGAAAAATCTCTTCAGATCCCCAGTAAGAGGGTCCAACTCATAAACTCAAGTCACTCTGACAAAGTTGGGACAGAAGGGATTTTTATTTTCAGAACAGATCTATTGCAGCAAGTGCTCGACTTTTGGTTTTGTTTTGTTTTTTTCTTCCCTTTTCTTTACAAAAGGGAACATGGAGAAGTGGCTGTAGTGCATTTCCTAGGATGCCATGAGCAGTCTCACTAAAAAGTTCCCCGCTAGTGGGGGAACATAGGACATGAGTCTTCAATTCTTTCACCCCTCCTGCAGCATACTTCAGTTTTTGTGGCTTTTTAATCAAAATTCTTAAGTTTATATTAAGAAACTGAGGGCTGTTTGGTGATTTACAATACAACTCATAAGCCAATGCATGATTCCAATAAACTAATTCTATCTTTCAGTGTCACAAATGACTATATATATTGACTATAAAACTCCTAAAATGGAGTCTGATCATTTTTCAAGGCACCTATGGAATCCAGGCAGCTGTCTTCTCCCTGAGACTCCATTAATGATCCCAGGCAATGGTCTAACATTATCTATCTACAATTTTACTTTCCACTAAGAAGTCTGGTTATGACGTTATATTTGGTATGATTTGGTACAACCACCATTTAAGATAATGTCCAACTGTCCTTAAACAAATTAAGAATTCTGATCATGGTTAGGTGGGACATACCTTGAACTACTCAATCACTGTGCACTCTAGAACACAGGCTAGGGGTACACTGCTGAGAAATCAGAAGAAACATAACTTGGTGAAATGATTTCAAAACCTCATGAAAACATCTTCATGTGCTAGGATGCCCCAGCCTTGCTAAGCAGAGCAGTCAAATCATTGCTTACTTCTAAACGAATAAAACACATCTGATAATTCTTCTTGCCAGTGTAATTGCTTTTTGCTATCTGCGAGGTGCTCACATAAGCCACTGCAGAACCACCATTCAAACCCTACCTGAAAACACTTTTTGTTCCAATACTGAAAGCTGACCCTGCTCTCATCTGCTGGCTCTTAGTATTCAGTGCAATTTCTCAGCCAGCAAAAACACCATCTTTATTACACCTTGCTTAGCAATGACAGAAAAGCATGCCTTCCCGTGCACACACACTTTCTGCCTTCTGCTATTCATTCAAGCAATTCCCTTTCCAAACAAAAAGATCGTTACGATAGGAATCTCACGTTTCAGATAGTCAGTGCACGCAACTTCTTAATATTTCACTGACAGAATACCAACTGGCACATAACATCTTTTCTTCTTTATTTTTCCCCGTTGGTTGCCAGGCAATTACAATACAAAGAGGTAAAGAAGTATGAAACCTAGCGTCCTACAGATCTACGTTTCATGCTTGGTCTCCAAGAGGGACTCTGATGTCTAACAAAAAGTGAGTGCAAATAAAAGTCTCTTCCTCATCGGGAGCATTAACGCACTTGCTTTCTCTCTCCCCCTCCCTCCCCTCCCATTGCTTATTTTCATAAATCTCATAGGAACTTCAGTTTCCAGAGACCTCGACTCCTCTGTGAAGCTCTTAAAATTCACCTCTGGGTTCAAAAACCATTAAGTGGCACCTTCCTTTTCCTTGTATATACACACAAGTGCATGTGTCTCTATGCAGTTCCACCTCCTTCACAGGTTATGCTAAAAAGAAGGCAGATACAGGCCACAGTGCTTAAACCGGTAAGATTAGTGTAGACCCTATCCATTTCTAGTAAGTTTTTAAGAGAAAAAAAAAAAATCTATATTTGCAAGTAGAGAATCAAAATGGTCAAAATGTTCTGTCATGAGCTAAAGTTAGGCACATGAGGGCTTCATGTAGTACCTGGAACACTGAAATATTCCGCAGCTGCATTATACAAATTTGATTCCATCAAGAACTGAGATCACTGACCAGCAAACGTTTGAGACATGACACTATATTATACCAATACTGTTTGGAATTAGTATTTGCCTCAGTGAGTAATTTTACATGGAATGAATAACTATGGACACAAGGAGAAAAGTTACAGTTGATAGTTCAGAAAAACTCCTGATTATGAGTGTAAAACAGACATTTCCTGGTAGAAAGTTATTTCCATTGAAAATAAGAGATTTCCATCACAAAGAAGTATTTAACTTAGTTTTTCCAGGAAGTCATTAAAAAGACCAGATCCTAGAAGTTATATTTAACAGCTATGTCACAAAAAAGGTCATTTTCTTGTTGTGGAAAGTGGAAGTACTACTAATACATATATTCCTAACCAAACAAATTCAGCTCCTGTTACATCTTTGTCAAGTTGATATTAGAAGAAATCGTTTCATGTATTTGTCACTGTAATAGTTAAGGATCCTTCAGCATTATAAAGCACTCTGTTATTTATCTTAAATGTGGAAAATTAATCCTCACTGACATAAATCTTTCATTCACTTGTTGGTCTGTATCTGACACTTGCCTAAGAATCCTTAATCCTGCTTTCAAGGGACATTGGCCATTAATTTATTAAGAGCATGAGCACAGCCTGAGTTGAAATGCTGAAATAAAACCCCACATATCTCCTACAAAAGATGCCCTGTGATAGGCAAGACTTTCAGAGAGGACTAAAAACTGAAGAAAAACTTTTGGTGGGAAAAAACAAACAAGCCACCCCCAAAAAATCTTTAAGCCCAGCCATTCCCATAGCAGACGTGTATCTTTCGAAAAGAACCCAAAAGATCTACAAGCCATTTTCTGACAACTTTCTGCTTGTCATGTTAATTAAGTGAAAATATAATTCATGGTAAGTACGAAACATCTGACATACTCTATATCAGGACAACGTAAAGGGCAAAATGGAAGGCCTTGGGCATGGGAATATTCACCGCTCATCTAATTTTTTTTTTTAAACTTACTGTGAGAGTTTGACCTAAAAATTTTTCAGTATGATTAAAGGCAATTATATCGTAATAAAATATATATTTAAATTACTTATGATTAAATATATATACACACATAATTAAAATATATATTTCAGTCTAACACTTATCTTTCTCTATTTCACATTATCCAGTACTCCAAACATTTGTGTCTTGCTGAAGCAGACATTTGGGAAATTGGTATCAGGATTTAAGACAAGACGAAATACTGATGCCTCCTGTGTTTTAGTACGTAGACCTTCTTACTTAGATCTACAAACTTTTTTTTTTTTTTACTGTAACATTAAATACATCCAAATTCAGATCAGTAGAAGAATCAAACTTTACATACGTTGACCATCATTCTAACACATTCTGCTCAACTTCACAACCAATACATAGAGAAAATTAACTTTCTAGCTACTTGAAAGCGAAAAAGTATTCAGAGAGACTTCTATAAACAATAGAGGAAAAAAAAAACTGTGAGGAGTGAGGAAATCAAACCACCAACATAAAAGTTAGCACGCGCTTTAGGATAGCTGGAAACTAGAAATAAAATAATTAATAACTAAATGAAAAGTGGAACCTTCCCAAAATATTATATAGAAGTTTAACTGAATAGGAACAGGAAGCAAGAGTTCTGGAAGCCTGTGCTTAAAAACCCTGTAATGACCATATCAGAGAAGAATGCAGTCCAGACCAGCTCATCAGTATAAAAACACTGCCCTCATAACACTGCCGAAGGCACTGACGCAAACCCCCATAAATACCAATCAGCTGAGATCAGAGGATAGATAATGATCAGATTTGGGAGTTTAATAAGTTTGGGAAGCACCACAGTAATTTTCTTCTATGTTTAGCATTCAAAATCAATGAAATTACCTGCTGGCATTGAGACTCCTCCAGCTACTTCTAGTTTTATCTAAGTTACAAATAGATGAAGGAAGAAGTTGCATTGCAAGACTTTTCCAGTTAAGTTACATACAGTGAAATTACCATTGCCAATACATTAACCTAAAATGCAGACTTTGGTAGTACACTTTTTCCTAATGTTGTTTTAACAGTCTATCATTTTATGTACCTGTTAGTTATACCTGTTAAATTTTCGGGGGGGAGTGGGATACTAGAGAGAATGTAAGGTTGAAAGGAAGCTGTATCGGTATAAAATTACATGCAACAATATTCAAAGACCCACCTAGTATTCTCATGTATTATTCTCCCTTTCTGTTCAGTTGTCCACTAATCTTTGCATTTGTGAGAGCAGATGAAACATCTGATGGTATGACACTGTATTCAGCTGTTCACAGCTCCAACCTAAAAGTTAGGTTTTCCCAACAGTTTCAGAATGACAATTAATTCTAACAAGAAATGTTAATTTCTTGTCTGATGAGAGCTCAGGTGAAATAAGAAACTCATTAACAGTATCTAGATACTAAATTTGGCCAATACAAACTGAGGAAAAGCATTTTGCCATACAAAGCACAGCTCCAGATTTACCCTCAAGTTACCCAAACCAGAAACAAGTCTAATGGATAACTCTTATCTTTTTGCTTTTTTCGGGGGGGTGGTGGTGGTGGTGGTGGTGGTGCATTTTTTTCTACCACTATAAGCTAATCCCAAATTAGTGAAATTTATAAAATACAATTTTCCACATTATTTAAATGAACAAAAAGCAACAACAAAACACACACACACACAAAAAAAAACAAACCAAGCTTTATGAAAGAAAATTAATGTCATGTCTGTTCATCTCATAGCAATGCTGAACAACGCTGAGTATGCTGCTCGTAGGATATTACAAGGGTTTCTAACAACGTTCGCATTATGGAGGGATGTCCAGAGGACTGAGACGCTTACCTCTCTTCCTTCCCCCAGTATTATTCTCCTGTTCTTATCCATCCTCCACTCAATCCCCACAAATAGTACAGGCAATTCATACACGTGTAGCTACCACACATAGCTAGAGAGAAGCTCCAGTGCTGCACAAGAAATGCCGGAGAACACCGTGCGGCAGCCCCCCTGCCCACCGCTCCCCAAGACTGGAGGCGACCAGGCAGGGCACTGGAAACGAACAGCGTCCCAGGGTGTGACCAGACACAGAGGAACGTGGAAGGGACCAGAACCTCTGGACCCTCTACCTCCCACTGCTGCATCATCCTCGGCTACCTACAGCACAATATATGTTGCCAAAGTGATCAGAGTACCTTTCAATTTAAATAAATCTCGTTTCTCCAAGGCGTAACAAACGTACACAATTTAACACATCTCAACCCTCTTCCTCTCTCAGCCGCTTAACAAAAATACAAAAATAACAAAAAAGTAGTGTTGGATGTACTAACGCCTCCTAGTTTAAAAAAATATATATCCTCTGGGAAGTAAAATAACAAATATTACAACAAATAGGGTTAAAAAACAGTGCAACTGTGTTTGTAGGTATAAAGCACACGTGAACACACAGTACTTGAGAAAGCAAGAGTATACATCTCATCATGGCAATACTAGAATAAAATTAAACTAAACTACAGAAAGAGGAGTGAAGCCATCATTTTTCCCCCATCTCTAATTGCTAGACAGCTGAGTACCTCATCATCAAACTCGTAAGGTCAGCTGATCCTCACCTTTCCGCGAGCAAAATTCCCTAAATCACAGGGAGGTAAAAAGGTCATGACAATGAGGGAAACACCTGACTTCAGCTTTCTAACAGACATCTGAATCCAGCATTCAAATGCCCGTTCAGAGCCTGGACAAGCAGAACACGTACAGCCTTATCTTCTCCAGGCTGCATGTCTCCTTGAGAAACAGATTTCAATCTAATTTATCTTGCAGGTTAATCAGATTTGCTGAGTTCTCCACACCACAGTCCCCATGGTTGAAATCCATAAAAGCACCTTTCATCCATGAGCATTGTACAAACTAAGGAAGATTCACCCTCTAAGCATAGCTGTTTCAGAGATGGAAATAAACAGCTGTTTAGTACAATGGGTATTTCAGCAAGCAGAACTTTATCCCAGATGGAATTTACCCAAGGGTGTAGACGTGGCAATCTGGTGAAAAACTGTCTTAAGTACAAAGCAGAGATGATTTCATGCTTCATACAAGACGTAACACTTCCAGTTATATGGCTCACAACAAGAAGCTCCTGTTATTAATTAGAAATATTATGCATAAAAAGCATTAGGTCCTCTTGCATTACCCTCTGCTTCACCTAAAGCACTACCTGTGCATGTTGCCAGACATGTACTGATGGCAAACCTTCACAAAGAACTGATCGTGGAGAAGTGATTCAAGAACGTAAGGAAGCCGGTTCTTCTCCAAACTATTATTTACTGGCTAGGTAAATCTGAGGACAGCCCATGTCCACTCTAATGTCTCAGTTTTCTAATATGTAGAATAGGAACAAATTAATAGTGGGGAGATACAGACAGATACATATAATAAAGATAATTCTTGAAATATCTTTAAATCTTAAACAATCTAATTGTTATTTAACCACACTTTAGAGTACACTGTAGTTCCTCCAGAGAAGAGCTCATTATTGTAAAGATGGTGACTAAGTTTGTTACTATTTTAGTTATCACTTGGACTATAATAAAAAAGTGATCGTGCCTATATATGTAAAAAAAAGCATTAAAGCAAGGTTTCAGAAGCAGCAGCAAGCAGGAATTTCTAAGCACGAAACCACTACTTAAACAGGAAACCACCACCGTAATAGAGAAAGTGAAAAACATTTGTGGCACAGGAACACTTAAAAATTCACATTTGAAAAAACCACTGCAGTTTGTTGCTTTGTATCTGCCAGCAAGATACATAAAACACAACACTATTTACATCAAAATGCACAAAACAGGTGCATAATATATCATTTCCTTGGTACAGCCAGTCTTTTGAAACAATGTATTTTTACACAATGGCATTTCCTACTGAAATCCTAAACCACTCCACGTTCTCCTATTGTCATTAACACAGCACTGAATGTACAGTGAAATTCAGTAGTGTTGTGCTGAATGTAACTGTAAAAAGCACCAGCTGGCTGTATTAGAAATGGCATTCTTCCAGGTCTCAAATGTCTTATTTATATACAATGGAATCCTGCCAGCTGTTTAATATTTAGGGCTAATAAATATAATTGGCAGTACTACTGCACAAGGACAAGTAACACAAATACACACAAAACTACTTCTCAACAGAAAATCTGATTTGTTCTCCGATGATTAAACCAAAGATAGATGCAGAGTTCTGAGCAAATTTTACATAGCTTTTTTCTTTTTCTGTAATCCAAACAATGTTTGCTTGTTTTCTAAATGCCAAACTGAACAGAAAAAAATACCAGGCTTATTGATGCCAGCTGCTCCGAGACCAACAGAGCCTTCAACCAGTGCTTTCCACAGACCATGAATAAAGCGAAATTGGCAAGGAGAGCGTGCTGAGGTGGAAAGAGAGGAGACAGCGCAAGTTTCCAGAGGGGGGTTCGCTATTCATGCCACCGAAAGCGGTGGATCACCCCGGAAAACAGTCGGACAGCAGCAGCCAGTCCAGAAGCGACACGCGTTCCCACGAGCAGCTCGTCTGTGCGGTGCAGGACACCCGTGCCTCTCGCACGCAGACAGCTCCGTGCTGAGCGGGAGGCGAGGACAGTGCCTCCGCGACGCACACGTGACAGAGCCGCCCTACGGACACGCTCTAGGTTCCTGTTTGGTATCGCCACTTTTCCAGCGGACGCGATGTTGGCGAGGGCACGACATCGTTGCCCAAGTGACAGAGCAGCAGATTACCACCGGGCGTAGCCGTCTCCCCCTCGCGCCAAGAGGGTCGGTGAATTGGAGGAGCTGGGCCCCTTCTGCAGGCAGCCTCACAGCCTCCGAGGCCTGCAGCGAGGCAACTGCCTTCGAGCTCACACCACGGCAGGGAATCCTGCCTGGCACGCAACGAAAGGGAAGCACCGCGACTTCTTCTGTGAGACCTTGCTTCCCTTGAAACTTTCTCCGACTCCTTGGCATGACATAGATGGAGAACTAATCTAGGAATGGGGAAGCTTAATTTGTGCGAGTAAAGCACAGTTAATGTTTCACAAACTCATGTGAGAGAACAATTTAATTTGAAAAATCAAACAACTTCCATGACAGACGGAGCCCATGGTCAATTCCATAAAAGGCTGCCTAGTGTGATTACCATCATTTAGAGGTATTAATTTTTTTACTTAGTTCACATGGTAATGCTCTTTTCTGACATTCCTCAGCTAAGCAGAGTTCCACACTCGCACACCTCCATGTCCCCATCTTCACAACAGCTTGAGGAGTCAGACCTTTCATTGGCCGTTTCACACTTTCACTTAAAACTGCGTTCTTAGTTATAGTTACTTAAGCAACAAGGTTCACTATCACGTCTACCAGCAGAAAAATGTTTACCAGGCATATACACTAATGTCACCCACTTAACACCCGCTTCTTCAGCTTCAACTCAGCTGGTGTGAACAGCTAGGGCAGCCCATTGCCTAGGTGCTTCCTTTCACACAGATCTTCACTGACTGTCCAAGCTTACTCCTCCTACATCCCTTCCACATGGGAACACGCACAGCCTATACCTCCTCCCTACCCTTAGCTGTACGGAGAGCTTTCTCTTTCAACCTCTTTATTCGGGTACTGAGGAAGGCTCGTATTCAGAACCTGCACTCTTACCTGCAGAGAGAGGCTCTGGGTCTGGTACACAAAGGCTCTCATGGAAGGACTAGCATGGCCCTCATCTCCCTGTATCACCTTACAACCAACCAGTTGAACCTGTGACAACAGGTTAACAAAAGTCAACCACCAGCTCTGCTGTTCACACAGCATGGGTAGTACTCGATACTACCATCAGCCTACAAGTTATTAAAACTCAACGTTTTTCCTCCTAAGACTGCCTTCTTCTTCCTGTGGAAAGCAACACCTGCACACCTGTCTCTTCTTATAGGAAGCAATGTCTGAAATACTGTCACTGCCACCATACCTTCCCTTTAATGGGGGATAAGCCAGAAGCAGTCGTGAGATGCACCTGAAAAGCACTGACACGGATTCCTCCAACTCCTTGCTTGGGGAGTGCTGCAAAAAACAGCAATAAATAAAAATAGTAAACACATTACTTTTTAAATCTAGCTGTCACATAGGGTCTTGAAAATTAAGCACACTTTGAAACCAGACAAGAGTCATTAAGCTTAAAATGCTAAGTAAGTAAAAAGTACCTCTAAAAATGTTATTATTCTTTCGTCAACTGCTGGGTCAAAAGACTAATGATAATGATTGTATTTTTACTGTAATTCTATGGAAATTAATTTTCTCACCGTGCAATTAGGAAAAGTTAGTGCTATGTGGATACTTCCATAGTTATTTTAATTGAAAAATGTTTAATACAGAATCTCATAGCTTGACATTTCATATTTTCCAAAGATAAATTTGCTTCAGTTCAACAAGAAGAAAGTAATTAGACTGGGAATTCTGGAGATAGTCCAGATATCTTCTCAACCTCTGGCTAAGTTGCTCTTAATTTCTCAAGGCTCTGAAACATTATTAAACAATTACTTTTCACGTGTCAAGCTAGGGATGAAAGAGGAACTCATGCCTAATTTAATATGAGAAATAAACAGAAGTATCTCAACCAGGATTTTAACCAAAGACTCTTGAGAAGCTACGGCATTAGCTCATCTTCATAGTTCTACACTACAGCGGTAAGTTGGAGATGTGGCATTTTCTGAAAACTTTCAGTTCCTTATTTGATAACCTGTACACATTGGGAACTGCAAAAAATTAAGTTTGTCAGAGAAATATGTAATTTTGCTTGTAGAAAAAAACACTTACCCAAGTACTGTCATATTTTAGGGAAGCCTCGCATAGAATCTCAAATCCAAATCCCATTACATAGGTATATTTACGTACTTACTATGTGGGAGGTTGACAGACATCAGCAGGAACACAAAGTCCTGACCTATAATCCCACTAACAAAATTCCTCCATAAGACCATGTATGTAAATATGGGGCTTATATTTCATTGTCTAGCTTGCTATGGTATAGCGGAACGTGATATGCTTTAAGACATACACTTCACTAATCGTTACCATTACTATCAATACCTTACTGCAGAGATGAAATATGGTACAGTAAATTACCCTAAATCTAAACAGTGCTCATCAGCTGTAATGCTGAAAATATTTCTATAATTTACTTTTATTTACTCAAGCTTCACTTCTTTGCCGTAACTAGCTTGGATATAAACACACGCAATAGTGCACTGCAGGATATTTGAATTGCCTCATTTCCAGGTTCTGTGGTTAAAAAAAAAAAGTTAACCTTGCATTGTTCCCAATAAGACACTGATTACTCACTGTGACAAGCTCAAAATGAAAACAACTGCACATGCGAGAGCTTTTGGTTTTGTTGCCCCCTCTCCCCCCTAAAAAAAAAATCTATGGCACTAGACAAATGAAAGCCTGCTGGGAAGACGTATCAATAAATGTGAGTGTGTTTGACTGTTCTCTGCATTTGTGACTACGTTGAAAAAAAATTCAGACAAGGATTTCACTGTTTTATTTATTTTGATGAGTTGTGGCTCTAGAGGTTAAAGTTTACACAGAACCAGAATACAATGAAACCCACTATCTGCCCAGGAGACAGCCCCACAGTAGTAACCATATGGTCTTCCATATTGTCCTGACAATGACCTCAAAGCTAGTGGGGGAATCACCACTCAGAGGATAAGAGATGATCTAACCTTCACGCTATCTCATTCCCCTGGGCTCTTCCTGCCCAAAGGTCAGGAACTGAGTCCCTGTGTCAAATTATTTATGCTTCTGATAAAGAAGACTCAATCTCAGGACTCCGAGATAAGACCACCACACACTTTCTATTTCAGTTAAGTCTTTGAAGTCCTATAAACCAGAAGATAAAACTTACATTTTAATATACTTGGTTAGAAAAGCTACCATATGTAGATAACTGTCTTTTCGATCTTTGGCTTTAGTCAGTCACTTCCCAGCGTCCATCTGAACACGTTGAGAAAATGAAATTCAAAACCCACACATTTCTAACGGAGACCCTGAGTTGTCAGGAATCCTTGTCGCTGCTGGGACCAGAACTTCCTCGTGCAAGATAGATGGCACCTAGTGAGAAACCCATCACGTGAAAACACTTGGAATGTGCTACAGGCCACAGGAAACAGCAAAAATTCAGTATCGCTACTGATTTACAACCCATGAAATACAGCGAGTAAGGCAGATTTTCTGATATGCAATAAAGTTCAAAAGTGCATTTCATAGTTGTTTCACATTCACATGTCCCGGAGCCAGTGTCCTAACTGGCAATGTTTTGGGATATGAGAACTACAGCTTGGACCCCATCTGCCACTTACAGCTTACAACAGCAGAAAAATGAGAGGGAAGACGTAGGAAGCTAACAAACTCAACATGTAAAATTCCATTTTTGAAAGAATAACCAACAACATTATTACTGAGGGACCTCTGCGGTGCACTATTCAAAACCAAAGGAATCAGGCAAAAAATATAAAGTGTTAAATGTCCATATTATCTTTGATGGCACCAAAACCCATATGTCACATACCAAAATTTCAAGTGGTAAGGCTAATACTTCTGCCATGAAAATAGTCATTTCCTCCCAAAACAGCCCCAAAATACACATTTACTTGTCTCCATTTTGACAGGAATAAAAGAAAGAATTCATATTAAAAAAATAAAAATAAAAAAGTCAGGATTTCCAACTAACAAAATACAACACATCTTTGAATTCATGAAAGTATTTAATGGAGGTGAGCCTAAATTCATACCTTACACCCAGTAGTTTTAAAATGTATGAGTTAAACATTTTGGAATACTATGGTCTGCTAATTTTAAATGCAATCTTATCTCATACTAAATGAAAAAATGTTTACTGTAGTGACGCTGTACCTATTTCACTCCATAAACAACGATACTTCCAACAGAAAAATCATTCTATTGCCATTATTGATAAATCAGAAAATATTTACTCAAATTGAATATAAAAAGACTGTGAAAATAGTACAAATAAATAAATCATGCTTCACCTGTCCTGAATACAGTTTATCCAGATTTAATTTTAACTCTTCATTCACTACACACAGAGATTTCGGGGGGAGGGGGAGAGAACATTACTTACATGTCTATTTACACGATAGTCTTAGAAGACCAGTATCACAAAATACAACTGTGTGGACAGAAAACCCAAGTAGCTAAAAATAATACGAATTTTTTTCTCTTAAATAGTGGGGATTTTTCATTATGAAGTACACCCTACAATATCCCATATACACTTATTTTGTACTCCAATTTCTCTGTTATTAAAGCATTTTTTTTTAAACTATGAAAAATCAGTTTCCCATGAGAAACACTGGACTGACAAAAGACAAAAGCCTTTGCTTTGAAGAAATGTGACAAAACAGTAAAAACACAATTAGTTATGTTTTACACTAACTTTCACATATGCAGGTTCTTGAATTCAAGTATAAAATGGTAATTGTTCTTAATTTGTTTTTATTTGCCTTTTGCACTAATGAACAGACAGTACTTAGAAAAAAGCCCGCACTTACTCTGTTTACGCTTGCTGCTGTTGTTCAGGGTTGCATATTGGTTTTAGGAAAGGTTTTACCGCATTTCCTACAGGTATAGGGGACACAGACAAGAAAAGCAAGCAATGCAGTTTCCTAGGTAGATGTTTGAAGGTTTTTGTAATCTTTGCAAAGAAACAAAAACAACAACATGCAGTGTAGGTGAGTAATCACACAAAATGTCATCGTGAGCCTCCCACAAGCTGAAATCCGTTCATTAAAAAAAAAAAAAATCAAATTATATGAATGATCCCAGTTTTTACAAAAAAGAAAAACCTAAATGCATAGAGAAGTACAAGCAATTTAAAATTTGTTTTATCTCAAAAGACAAGAATATTTTTTCCAAGCAGAATGAAAAAAAAATATTTAGGGAAATATAAGGAAAAGTTCAAACAAAAAAAAAGTAGCTGAAACCTAGGTGTCTGGGAGCATGAGAAAGAAAAGTGGGGACAAAAACAGGTCAGGCTTACAAGCCTAAGCAACAGAAAGAGAGAAGGACAGTAAGTGACATGAAACGAGAAAAGAATAATGCTGTTTCAGTCAGAAAAGAGAAAAGAATAAATGATATATAAAATCCAATACAAAAGTGGGTATGACTCAAACCATTATGGACAAAAGAGGTGAGGAAAGCAAGCTGTAGTTGAATCAAGTGAGAGACTTAGACACAAGCAAAGGCTGAAAGCTGGGAAAAAAAGTGGGCAATGCAAACGCAAAGGTGGTAGTGCAAACACTAGAACTACTCCAGCCATGCGGGGAAGAAGCAGAGAGACCATGTTCTGGATCAGCAAGTAGACACAACAAAGGCCACAGGGAGAGGGTGGAGCAAATTCATGCACCTTTCCAAAAGCCAGGAAGGCAACTTCTAATTAAACCTGAAGGCTGTAAAGGTTACAGAATATGGAGGTGATACACTCACATTCTTCGGAGCCAAACTGTAGTCTGCCTACAGCAAACTGGACACCTCCACAAGCAGAGCATGCAAATTCAGGTAAGAATGGAAACCTTGCAATTTTCAAGATGGGACGTTTTGGACATTAGTTTGTGTTTTGTTTTGCCTTTTTTCCCCCCTCCCCAAGACGGTCTAACATGATGTTCTAAGGCGTAATTTAAAATTCACTTACTGCCAAGACACTGTCCTTCAAAAATAACCACTGCCTGACTAGTGCAACAGCAAGCTGACATTAAAACACAACAAAATGCCTTGCCAAAATGCTGATGTCTTTTTTCTGTGAAGAGTACAGAAACATGCATATGACCTCTAACCACCACATGGAAAACTGATTTAACTTGCACAGCAAATAGGCAAGATCATGGCTCCACAACAGCTTAACTGCTGATCCTGCTCAGCCCTAGTCCCACCTTCTCTACTCCCCCCTGTACTAGCATTAAAGTGGCAATGTAGTGAGCTGATGCAGGGAGAAACTCATCTGAACATCATCCTGGTGAAACAACACCAAAAGCAGACCAAAAACAAACAACAAACAAACAAAAAGCACCAAGAAAGGCTATATCATCAGTGATCAAAAATGCTAACGCCACTTCTAAGGCTGGGGCAGGGAAATAAGGACCAGGAGTAGGAAGGACCTGGGGAACTACAAGCTGGTCAGCCTCCATGCCTAGGAAGGACAAAACAACTAATCCCGGGAACATGAATCCAGGCACATGAAGGACAAGAAAGTCATCGGGAACAGTCAGTATAGATTCACCCAGAGGAAGTAATTCCTGACCAGCTTGATAAACATCTATGATGAAATGACTGGCTTAGTAGATGAGGAGAGCAGAGGATATTGCCTACCTGGAGTTCAGTAAGGCTTTCAGTAAGGCTTTCAACATTGTCTCCCATAAGATCCTCACAGAGAAGATGATATATGGGCTGGATGGGCAGACAATGAGGTGGACTGAAAACCGGCTGAACAGCCAGGCCCAAAGGGTAGTGGTGAGTGGCACAAAGTCTGGTTGGAGGCCAATAACCAGCGGAGTACCCCGGGGTCAATACTGGGCCCAGTCTTATTTAACATCTTCATTAACGATCTGGACGTTGGGGCAGAGCGCACCCTCAGCAAGTCCGCAGACAACACAAAACTGGGATGAGCAGCGAATACACCACAGGGCTGTGCTGCCATCCAGAGGGACCTGGACAGGCTGGAGAAATGGGCTGACAGGAACCTTGTGCAGTTCAGCAAAGGGAAGTACAAAGTCCTGTAACTGGGGAGGAACAACCCCATGCATCAGTATGTGCTGGGGGCCACCCCGCTGGAAAGCAGCTCTGCAGAAAAGAAGCTGGAAGTCCTGCTGCACATCAAGCTTACATGCATGGGACACGTGGGCCCACAACGTATCCTTGCTGCTAAGAAGGTTAATGGCATCCTGGGCTGCATTAGGCAAAAAGTAGCACCAGCAGATCAAGGGAGGTGATCCTTCATCTCTGCTCAGCACTGGTGAGACTGTACCTGGAGTATAGGGTCAAGTTCTGGGCTCCCCCATACAAGAGCAACATGGACATACTCGAGAGAGTCCAGCAAAGGGCCACAAAGATGATGGACTGGACCATCTCTCACATGAGGAAAAGCTAAGAGCTAGGACTGTTCAGCCTAGAGAACAGAAGGCTTGGGGGTGATCTCACCAAGGCGTATAGGTGTCTGAAGGGACTACATAAATGTAAAGCCAGGCTCTTTGCAGTGATACCCAGTGACAGGACAAGAGGCAATGGGCACAAACTGGAACACAGCGGGTTCCCTCTAAGTATCAGGAAACACTTTTTTACAGTGAGGATGACCAAGCACTGGCACAGGTTGCCCAGAGAGGTTGTAGAGTCTCCACCCTTGGAGATCTTCAAAAGCCACCTGGACATGGGCCTGGGCAACCTACTCTGGGTGTCTCTGCTTGAGCAGGGGGTTGGACCAAATGACATCCAGACATCCCTTGCAACCTCAACCATTCTGTGTTTCTGTAAAGGAGGCTGTAATGTCAGGTTAGCTGATACTGCCATAGATCTTCGCCCTTATTCCATCCTTAGCTTTTTCTCATGTCTACTCATATGCTGTTCACAAACCATCTTCTAAAATATTCTTAGAATATTTCTGCCTACAAATTCATCTAAAGTTCAAACAAACCATGTTGTGATGGAACTTGTTTGCTACGTCTTTAGGAACAATGCTCTGCAACTACTTAGCTGGATCTATGCTGCCTTTTTTTGACTCAACAGAAAAAAACAGGTTAGAGGAAGAAAATGTCCTCGACTTCTATCTCACTGGTGTAACTGAAAAGAATTTGTGTCAGGAGCTCAGTGAACGGGAGGTTTCATAATATGTTAAACCTTCCCTGTTCAGGATCACTCAAATCAGGGCTTGCTTTAGCTATCTTTTCCTGGAAGATATGGCTCATAATATTACAGGCTATTGTCAGACTTTTTACATTGTCACTTTTTACATTCTTTATCCATATCAAGCAGCTGCAGGCTCTGCACACTCCCAGCCACAGAGGGTGTGACAATTTCTTGTCCAGCTTTAGTAGCCTGGGCTTTTGGGCTCCCGCTGGACCTAAAGTATGGCCTTAGCTGTGACTGTTCCTGTTGCACCTGATTGATCCTTTAAGTGTTATCTAGTACAAGGACTGGGACTTGGGTATTTTAGACTACTTGTGATACTGGGCATTATTCCATACACCACAGCATTTGTACACCAAGAAAGTTACTGCAGCAGCCTTTTTGTTGTTCCCCCCATCACTTGTCCCTATTTGTGATCTCACCCAAATACTGTGATACTGTAACAGGGACACTCCTTGTACTGAGAAAACAAAGAAGCTGCTAAATAGCTTATAGAACAGAATTTGAAGCAGAAGTGACATTACAAAGGTATTCCAGGCTTTTCAGATTTTGGGGCATAATAAAGGGATGCCAGGGGTGTTTAACCTATCATTCCCTAGAACTTGGTTAACTGTAAAATTACTGAACTCCTATCAGCATAGTGCTAGACGTAGACCTGAGGGTAACACTCAAGGTGAAATCTTCTCAATTTACAATGTCAAAACATCAGTATCACCAGGGGTTCAGAAAAAAAATGCAAAATGACAGCAGCAAGCAACAAAAAACTCCACAGCATGTACGTGTGCGATGTCCATCACAGTTTAGGCTGGATTCACAGTGTAAAAGCTAGACGTAAGGAAAGTCAACTGAGTCAAAAGAAAATTACCATTACCTTCTAACACCGTTTGTACAAGCTGACCACAGGGTATCACACTTGTTAGACAACCAATGATCAAGCTAATGAACAGTATTAGCACTCTCTACTTTTGAAACTTTAATTGTAAGAATTTTAAATTTTAAATATGAAGTATCACCACCAACAAAAATCGTTTAAGCAAAATTCAGTACACCTCTTAGGAGGACCAGTAACAGTGGAGCATTAAAGCTGGTCCTGCTAATTTGCAGGAACTCTACACAGGTGAGCAAGGGACGTAACTTATCTGTTCAGAGATAGCTCGAGAAGCCCCCCTAAAATAGGGTCATCCATAAGTAATGAAATGTACTTGGAACTTTTACTTTGGAAAATTGGGTTCCCCTGCCCATCAAGTTCACCATGATCCAAACAAAAGCAGCTATCTTTGGAAAGGCACAGAGGTCCACATACTTGCTTTCTGGATTACTTCCCCTTCTACACTGATATCACCCTACACACCGCAGCAAAGAATTTATACAGGGTCCAGCACTGCTGGTTTCCTGCGTAATATACAGAGCGACCTCATTCTGAGCCTCAAAAGAGCATTCTGTGTCTGGCGCTAATCGACTGATCGTGCAAGGGAAGCTGTGGAGTCCACCTCAGCAAGAGCACAGCAACCTCAGTAAAACAGTATCAGTCTGCAGGTGATTTAAGGTTAAACTGGTGACTTGGTAACTGCATTCTACAGCATCCCTATGCACGCAGGTCACAAGTTGCTCCTTTGAATTATGATGAGAGAACTGTGATCTAAATCAAGGATGAGAAACAAGAGTCTGTACAGAATACCTGTGCAAGGTCTTTTGTTCTTGCATAAAAGCACTTTCACAGACACCTCTCATCTCTCAGTCCCAATCACCAACATCTTCTATTCCACGTCTGTACCTTAAGGTTTCAGCGGACTTTCAGGGCCCCCACTCCCTTCATGAGCAGGGAAAGTATTTTCACTTCATCATAGGCAACTTCCTTTAACTCCTTCCAGGCTATACTTGGCAGTCATTTATTCAAACAGTGCTAATTCAGTCATGACAGCAATTCTGGGGTGGCTGCACGTGTGATCTAAGTAGGGAAGAATGAAATGGGACCACATGTAACAACTTCTGATCCACAGCTCTAGAGAACAGTACAAGAATGCATGTCCAGCTGTTCTCCCAATTAAGACAGTTCTGTCTTTTAACAGATTTCTGTGGACATCAGCATATATGGGGTAACTGAGATGTAGGAAAGTCTTTAAAAGGACGAGATCAAATATCTTTTACAAATACAAAGAGATGTTCCGTGCATAACACCATAGATGAAGATCAAATCACTTCTGGGGATCGCCAAACTCATGCCATCAACAGTATACACAGCCACTTGCTTTGACTGAGAAAAGTACAGTGACAAAGGTTGAGAGGACTCCGCAAAGAGGAGCAGACTGCTATTCATTTTGGGGTGATGTAGCTGAAGTCAGTATTTGGGAAATAAATACTTTTTTTTTTTTTAAAAAAAACTGAGGGAAGAGAAAGATGGTAACCATTTCAGCGTGATAGAGCTCCCCCTCAGTAAAACAGAGGTGTGACAAATTGAAAAGGAGTCAAAACATAAGAATGATGGTCATGTAAGAAGACTGCAAGCTAACACATGCCCTGTCATCACACACTTCACTCTAAAATGTCTGGCTAGTTGTCTCATAGACAGCATGTGAAACTAAGAGCAATACTCTGCAGACCTCAGCCCTGCAGAATTCCCATCCAGCAAGTAAATCACTTCAAAAATCGTAAAGAGACAGATGGTATTGCTTGTAGTGAAGACCACACCTGTGGCACGTCTCTGCAGAGGGCTATGGTATACCTGGGCTAAAACGATCCTTTGCATTAATCCTTAGAAGACACTCTACACTATACAGCTATATGAATGTCTTGCTGAGTTACTGCAATATTGAAAAACTGTAATGGCAGTAAAGTAGTTTGAGTTACCTGCCTCATACCAAGCTTCGGAGAAAGCAGAGTACAAAGCAAGCAGCTAAAACTGCTGCAAGGAAAATAGCGTATGATATTTTTGCTCATGCAGTCTTCTCACCAGAAAAAAAAAAGCCTTCTTTTCCCAAATCTCTCCTGAACCACTTGGGGATCACCTTCCCTGTATTGCAGGTCTTCTCGACGAGTAGCAGATCATGTAGGGACAAAGCATTTTTCCAGTTAAGAGAGCTCCAATACATTACTTTTAAGTAGTCAATGTTTCTTTTGGCATATACCAATTGCTTCTGTGCTTTTAACAGTTGGAGTAACAATCAAACAAATCTCCTGCAATGAAAAATGCAAAAACACTATCCTGAAACTACTCTAGATAAACATTCATTTCTAAATTTTCAAAACAATTTCATTCTCTATGTTTATGAACTTAAATACATATTTCTATTAAAAAAACCAATGTCTTGCAGAAATGGCCTAAGATCCATGTTGTTATTCCTGTTTTGCCCTCATAAAATATAGCACTATCTTAAAATTGAAGATTTAGCTAGAATTAAAATGATTTACTACATACTAAATGGGAAGAGAAACTGAAATTTACACAATAAAGAATACAGACAGATGGTTGTGGAAAAAAGAAATAACTGTAAGAAGCATCTACCCTACAAGTAGGTCATACAAAGAAAAAAAAAACTTTAATGTTCCCAACAGTGAAATAATGGCACTTCTTTCTATGAGATAAGTTCAGAGAAAAGTATTTTTACTGGCACATTTATTACTTGAAAAGTGGTAGCACTAAGAAGGAACAATCCCATTGTGCAAGGCATAATAGGAATATGTAAGAATGACTTGTCTCTGCCCAGAAAAAGCTTTCAGTCTGAATGGTAGATGCTATTTTATAGCATAGATTTGAGAAAGAGGGTCCCATGCCTTTTCGTTGAGAATTATCACAGCAAGAAGTATACAATATATCTCACAACAGAACTTCAGGTTTTATCAATTTAAATGTCCTAGTTTACAGTAATTTAACGTCCTAGTTTACGGTAACTACAAATCAGAAAACTCAAGTGGACATTTCTGTAACATATGAATGCAGATACTTGTACATACAAACAGACAGTCAGCTTTTGTGCCACTATTTTCTGAAAACTACCCGAGAACTTAGCTAAGAAGCCATAATTGGATGAAGTTTGGATAAAACCTTTTCTCCATTTCCGCGACTAGCATTCATCAACCAATACCTAGCTAGCAGCAAATACACATCACAAATAATCCTAGGAACCAGGACAGAGTGAAATTTTTCATGCAAGTAACTTACTGGTAAAAACAAAAACCTGACCCTGTTTTGGGGCAATGAAAACTGTACAGAGATTCCAGGAACCAGTTTTGGCTGAAATAGCAGAGAGAAATTGAAACAAAGTGGCAAACAAACCTTTTGTGAAAAGCATTGTTTGTCTTCATTGTTTAAAAATAAAGTACATTACCAAAAATGTTTGGTGTTTTCTGTCTTGCACCTGGTAAGAAAAATATTAAACATGGCACAAAATGAAGACCTATGAAATGTTAATTTATACCATTTAAGTTACCTGTACTTTTTTGGGGGGGTTTCACTTTAGCCAGAAAGTTTTAATCAAAATCCAAAATCTTACTCCTTTCCTGGAGAAGTAAAATGCATTATTCAGCACTCACATAAAAAAAAACGAAAGAACGCAACGACCATTCTGAAAGTCAGTCACTTCTGAGCACAGTATATTGTAACACAATGCAGAAAATAATACAGGAAATATTTCTTTGCCTAATATCTTCACATCAGACTGCTCTTTCTCTGCTCTTTCTCTGTTCTATCTGTTTTCCAGAGCAGGGGAACCAGCTTTCTTAACAGTAACTTCTTTTGCTGTTCTGGTGTTTTATCTTTGCTTTGTTTCTCCTCAGATACTTTTTCTCTTTCTAAAGCAGGGGAAAGTGGGGTTTGCACAATCCAGCAGCCCTGAAGTGACACGAAACATTTGCCTGCTCACTCCGACAGCAAAACCCTTTTAAGTACACTTTGCATAAACAGACTTCTAACAGCCTTGCAATTATCAGCAATTTGAATCAAGTGACCAATGCAAAGGTTAACTTGGAGCAAAAGAAAGCATGGCAACTAATTAATATGTCAAAGTAGCACTCTCTCTTCCAAAGGAGTTAATGAAGCTTACGAAGGACACATGCGTGCCGTTTGCTGTGCACGCCAGCCTGTGCAGCATGCTGCGGCTGAGGCCGGTTCACGTGCGTGTTACTCACCGGGGGTGGGGGAGGAATAAAAAATAAAAATAAATAAATAAATAAATAAGGAATTAGGGCTCAGGTACAGCAGCTCCTCGGCCCCGCGCTGCTGGCTGCCCGTNGTCTGTGTGGCTGCTAACATTTATCAGAAGGCACTAAAAACCTTCAAGCCAGCTATTACCATATCCACCCCAAAGACTGACAGCTTCAGACACCGACGATAAAATAGGTGTAACCACTACAAAGAAAACCATTTCATCTTCACCTTCTCAACAAAGTTTCTTATTTACACTAAGTTTCCAACCGGAAAGAACTGGAAGACAGTCCCAGCCTGTTGCCACTCAGAAATTATCCTCCGCACTTTGCTTTTTGGGAAATGAGTACACTGTACAATAAGAAATTATCTAGTAAATTCACATTACATGAAACTCTATGCCAAAATATTTGCCCGCAGCAAAACAAAAAACATGTGAAATACTACATATAGATGCGATTTGAGGAGAGTAACTTTACAGCTAACGAGTCAATTACTCTTGTTTCTAGGACAGTATAAAAATCCAGTCAGTTTTGGGACCACTGAATAGCCTTTGAGAACTAGATTATTTACTTATTTAAGTCTGCTAGTAATCCCCACTTTCATTAAACTGTTTTTTTTTTTTTTTTCAAATGGCTGTAAAAGTGAAATAGCAATTTCTCCCCAACTCAGGGTTTAGTTATTCCCTCCAGAAACCAAATTAGGGCTATAAAGAAGTTCGAAGCTGTCAAATACTTGCAGTATCGCTTTTTCCATAAGGAAAAAAAACCTTGAGAATTAAATATCAATTATGATAAGTGCAAAAAAATACCTTTAAAAAATTGTCTCTTCCTACTCAGCAGGCCAGCACTCACTTCACAGACTCAGAAAACATCCTTCATCCCAATTAGTTCACTTTTCATCATTTNAGGGCTCAGGTACAGCAGCTCCTCGGCCCCGCGCTGCTGGCTGCCCGTGGCTGGCCCTGCAGCGGGCCCCTCGCCTGTCACTGAAGAGCAGGGACACAGGGCGCATGAGAAGGTTTTTCCTCTGAGGTTCCCATTAACAATGACCAC
>VXAL01009320.1:433778-446964 GCA_013399475.1 Chauna torquata
TTTTTTTTTTTTTTTTCAAATGGCTGTAAAAGTGAAATAGCAATTTCTCCCCAACTCAGGGTTTAGTTATTCCCTCCAGAAACCAAATTAGGGCTATAAAGAAGTTCGAAGCTGTCAAATACTTGCAGTATCGCTTTTTCCATAAGGAAAAAAAACCTTGAGAATTAAATATCAATTATGATAAGTGCAAAAAAATACCTTTAAAAAATTGTCTCTTCCTACTCAGCAGGCCAGCACTCACTTCACAGACTCAGAAAACATCCTTCATCCCAATTAGTTCACTTTTCATCATTTTCAGCAGTTGATTCTGTTTCCACAGATGCCTGCATTTACCTTGGGACACCATGACGTTGAACCTGCCAGGCTTCCACCTGCAAATGCATTACTCAGGACAGCAAGCATTCCCAGTATCATTTTTGTGCTTTAATTACCAGAAGTATCAATTGGTCTTATTAACCATCGACTGAGAAATCTATATTCATGATTTTGACCCTTAACAAGTTAAAGAGAAATATTCACCAAGACTCAGCTCTTAGTGTAGCAGGTGAGCCTGCTACGAACACGCGCACAGAGGAACTTGGCTGAAGAACACACCTACCTAGAATCAAAAGGCTGTTAAATGTTCCTTTTTCTTAGCTGGGACAAACAACAGCAGAATTGAACTGTTATAATAGAAAGGTAATAGGAGAGAATAAATATGAACTTCTCAGACTCCCAAAGCATCCTTTTGTTGGGCAAACTGCATGCTTGACAAAGAGATCGCTATGCAGGTAATATAGATCAGCAGAACACTACAAAGGCTGGCAGCAGTATCTGCTCCAGAAGGTACACACGTTTTCTGAAGAATACCTCCAAAGAACATGCTCAAAGCAAAGTGCTTTTGGCTTTTTTTCACAAGATGTTTGCATGCCATCCAAGCTCAACAGAACGGTTAGAGTGTCTAGAGAGGTAACATTCTACGAGCACAATATACCCCATGTAACTCCTTGTACCCATCCTACATGAACCTCATCAGGCGTTTAGGGAATAAAAAAGTACTAAAAGTGATTTCACACATCTTTCAGTTCAAGTCAGATCTGCATGTGAATTTGACACTTTTGGAATCAGACAGATACATAACACTTCAGAGAACTTTAAGATCACAGACCAGCAGACAGGATCCAGCTATTCACACACTACTTCCTCTGCAAAAGGCAGAAATAAAGGTGTTTTAGCCTGGTTTCCAAGAAAAGAGGCTTACATAATTACGCCAACTCCAATCCTCATTAACTTTTGAATCTCTCAGCCAGTTTCAACTAAATTTTAGAGGACCGGTGTCTCAAACGATGTCTACAGGCTTTGTGAAAGTCAGTGGACAGGTGAAGGAGAGAAACACAGTGCCCCTTTTGAAGGGTAAGGCTACAGTGTGACTCGACAGCTGTTTGCTTGGCCTGCCATCCCATTAGTGTGAGCACACACGCACCCACACTTTTTGGAGCAAAGTCCAACAGAAGAGATCTGCCCGATGCCTACCGGCGTTCGTGAGGGAAGATGACAAGCCTAAAGTGAGGAAGCCAGGGTATACAGGAATCAATTTGAAGCTCTACGGAAGGAACAACGATGGATGCTAGAGTAATGGCACTACTATGAAGGAGAGATGCTACAGGACACCCATGGGTAGGCAAGGAGAAGGAGATGAATATATTGGAGGAAATTTTCTGGAAAAAATAAAAATAGCTTTGTTCTGCCCCTTGCAGGCCAAGCTGCTAAGTTTAATTGTCCAGGTATAATTCGGTAACTCTGACAAAAGTCTGAATTTCATTATACTTTAAGCCACTGCGCATAAGAAAGTACAGCTGAGTGAACAGAGGCAGGCACTAGCATTTTGCAACATGTGGCAAGGTTTTCAAAAGAGTAAAAACCTACATAAACTTTGTGATTATGAACAGCTTAAACAACTTAAAAGTAAGTGCCCATAACCTATTTTTTTTCCTTATTCCTTTCAGTTTGAAAAATCATTCATCCAGTGCTCTGAGCATAACCTTTTAAAAATTACTGCACTACCAGCTAACACTTTCACCTACCAAGAAACAGTCAGTATCCCTGCCCCTCCGCCCAAGTAACGCCAGGTGGTCATTGGAAGCAGGGGTGAGGCAAGATGCTTGGCTTGCCCTGCAGGTCAAAAGATCGTGATGATGCAGAAGACACATAGTAGGCTGATTCCTGACTATGAACTCTGCTAAAAAGCCGCTAACATCTACGGAGAGAAAATAATTCCTCCAGATCCTTAAAAAGACAGAAATGAAGAGAATAGCATCATCTCCTCTCACTCTTCACAGAGCCACTGAAATGTCAATCAATTGTACGCTCCTTGAGACATGGAAATCTAACTCTGCTCCACTGTGCATATGCATTATGATACAGCCTAATTAGGTGATTATACATTTTTTCCCACAGGACCTTTGTGCTCCAGGAGAGTGTGAAATCATGCTGAACAGTAAGATCTGGTCTGGATTCAGACACTTCTTGACAGCGCCAGTTTGCAGGGCAACCAAAAGCTGTGCTCCACTTTCTGGCTGCAGGTCAGACGTCTCTGGATTTGATACAGCAGACACGGAGTATCCACCCTGATACACCTCAGGACCCCTGTGTTCAGAAGGGAGCCGAGGCTGCAGACAGACAGAGCCTGAGCAGGGCCAGGAGCTCACCAGCCATGGGGAAAGGCAGAGTCCAGAATGAAAGCACCAAAAAACTCTCAGCAGTCTGCTGTCACAGAGCCCTGCTCAGGCATTCATTCGGTAGCCTCAGGACTGTGATGAGTTTTGGTTCCAGGATCTTTGCCAGCCAAAATTATATAAAATGATCCATACCCATCAGACACTGCGACTCAATGAGTGCACAAGTTGAATAGGGCTTACGCAGTGAGTCAGTATTTAGTATTTGGGCTTATTTTATTTATTTAAACCTTCTAATAAACTTTTTAAGAGCTCTGAACATTCACAATGTTTTCTTTCCTTAGTCATCTCCCACGCTACTAAACATCAAGAAGCAGATCCAGAGACCACTCAGATTAAAGAACAAGCAACCAACCAACCTTCGTGACTATTCTGCTTAGATAAGCCCAACATTTCTTTATGTCCCTTAACATACTCTGCCTAAGGCATCCACAGCACGGTAGAGCTCTGTCTGGCCACTGTCTACACAGCTGTAACATCCTGGGGAAACACCAGGATTCTCATGACTAGAACATCACTAGAAGACCACTAATCGCAGAGAGAGGCAGAAGCTGGAAGACTACCTAGAAGCTACAAGACTCACTGAACTCTTATCTGAGTTTACATGGAGTTTAAAAAGCAATCAAGTGCATAAAATGTGTGTCACCAAGAAACTCCTTCAAAAGAGAGGACATGCAGCAGTAGATGTCAAGCTGGAAAACGTAAATCCTCATTGTTAAGTTTCACCTGAAATACCTAGAGAAAAAAAGAGAAAAAACAGCTCAGCTCCCAACTTGTCAGCTCTTCTGTCAAATTTTAACCACCACCACCACCACCACGGCCTCAAAAATCTTTCTTCGCAGCCACGTTTGTTTCCGAGAACTTTACTCCCAGTGTTACAACTTCAAGGTGGGATCTAGAAGCTACAGACTCCACACAGAGACCGCCCAGTCATAGTTAAGTCACTGAGTCACTGGCCTGAACGCTACTTTCTGCCCTCTTCTTGGTTTATTCAATTTATCGTCATTATTTTGTAAATGAAAAACTACTAGGAGTTCTCTCACTTGTCCAACAAGATAAAAATGAGCTCTCTTGGGCACACTAATTGAAACGTGTTGTTTCTCTTCTTCGTTGAATGCTTTCATTTAAACACAGCCTCATATTCATCCACACCTAAAACCATGTAAAGTCGATTACATAGATGAGAAATGAAGCACTCAAGCCAGAAAAAGAAACAACCAACCCTGAAGACTCCAGAAGCATTGTTAACTAAGCTACAACGTGCAAATCAGACAGTCTTTTTGTTTCTGCTTTTGCTTTTCCCTGAGTAATGACATACGGCTGCATTTACGCTGCTAAATATTTATGTAAAACGTGCCTGCAACCTATGTAAGACAAGCAATGCATTTCGCTGTTGGAACATTAACATTTGGCTTTTCTGCCCTGTGTTCAAAATGTTCCGCCTTAATATTCCCTTCATTCTCTTTGCCCCGAATATTTGCACTCACAGTCTGCAGAACTGTTTCGTGTTTGCAATGCTAGAATTCCTAGCTGCACTTTGATCACGGCACAGTGAGTGGTAATTTTCTACCTTGAGCATGTCAGCCTAATAAAACGAACAAACTGTTCCCAGTCTCAGAGATTTAAAAAACAAAAAATCCACAGTTGCCAAAGTTATCTGCTTCTTATCAAGATCCATGTGTGGCACCAGATGCATTTCATTCATTCATCATTGTCAGGGCACTCGCACACTAATTATTTCAAATTGTTTCCTCAGGCAGAGGTCTAGGACAAATGCAAGCAAGCCAAAAATAGCAGTTATGAATAATTATGCATAATTTACCTCAAGGCCTGGGCCAGTCTATTATAAAACCTTCTTCTTGCCACCTGTGATCCGGATTGATTCTGGACTTCAAATTAGTTCAAGATTACTTTTTTTTTCTTTTTAAATACAGTGCCAACATTTAACCTTTCTGTAAGTAGTTTTCTGATGCTTTAAATATTTCTAATGAAATGCCAATACGGTTCCTCCTTTTCCTTTGCTTTTTTAAAACGCCTTTCCATTTCACAACCCAATAACAAGTTTGCTAATAGGAAAAACTTCAGAGACAAGCTCAGCACACGCAACCTAACTGTAAGGCTGAGGAACAAGGTTCTCAGCAAAGCACAATTCCACAATCTTGAAGTCAACTCTGATGATCCAAAAGTAAACTTGTTTCAGTCCCTAGAACTTTCCCTATTACTCCTTGCAGAGAAAGAAAGAGAACTATCCTAACACTGATGTTTCAAACAAAAAACTTTATTGATAAAATACCTGCTCCTGTGAATTCAGAACAGAATTGCAAACAGCAAACTCATTAATTTCAATGGGATCCAAAGAGGTGAGTGATGCAGGTGTAGGAGGTTTTGCAGAACTAGAGCCTTATTTCATTCATTATACTGAATGTACGTCCCACCTTGCTGTACTGCTTTAAGCATCAAAGCTACAGGTTTGAAATCAGAACAGCTGAAAGAAAACCCACCTGAAAGGTTTCCTACCAGGAGAAGGAATATGTATCACACCAGAAACCAAGAAGTGTACATATTACTGATGATTCAGACGGACTGCTCCAGCTTGGGAGCACAGAACAGATATTTCACTTCTAGAGACAACTAAAAATATGTAGCAGCCAAAGCCATCCATGAAGAAACGACACGTACTGCTTACTCGGGGAGAACCATCTACGAATTCCTCCATTCAGGTACAGATACACAAACAGCAGACCTCTCATGGACAGTAAAGACCTCACTGCTGAGTAAACAGCACAAGATACGCAGCAGCCAGTCAAACTATATTCTTAAGTTGTTTAAACTTGTGCTTAAGTTGCTATGCTTGCGTACTTTCCCGATTCAAGACAACAGAAAAATATCAAAGTAGAGAAAGAAAAAAGAAGATTACATTCAGTATCAAAGTTTAAGGTATTACTAAAAAAAGGACTAAATTACAGGAAAACGTGCCTTCAAGCTATCTTCTGGATAGCTCCTTAAAACATTAGTTACAAATAGCTCTTCCATTAAAATCAGATATTCACAAGATATTAATGGATGAAGTTTACAGGGTCTGAACAGTTCTGAAGCTTGACAGGACACAAAGCAAACTCGTGTTTCAAGCTGGAGCTTACTGTTTCCTCAACAGGAGGAGGAAAAACAAAGAAGTCTTCTTTCCTGCTACCATACATAAAATTTACAATTGATGTATACACACAGAAACTAGAATCTAAGTTATGTATAAAACAGAAGAACACATATTAATTTTTAAAAATTGTGGAATGCAATTTGGAAAAAATCTGCAACACAACTGAAACAATACATAAAATGAATGCTCTTAGAAGGAAATTATCTTTTTCTTTGCCACATCGTGATTTTAAAACAGTAAAACAAATGAAAAATCCAAGTTCCATAAAATGAAAGAATTATACATTCAAGTGAGCAACTGGAGTAGCATTTATGTTGAAACTGGTTATTTAAATCTTAATTTGGATTAATCTGGTTTTCTACATGGAATCATATTTTCAAAATTGCAGGGTTAAGATTATAATGCATATTACTTAAAACGTGGATGAAAAACGTCATGCAATTTCCTTTTGTTCACTGATTCAAGTACACTGGAGTCAGAGAACCTAGTTGTCAAAACCCAAATTTAGAAGGGTTTTTACATCCCCTGTACAAGGACAACTTCCTTTGATAACATTGAAATATGAAAAAAGTATTTTCCCTACAAGTGATAAATAGTGCCTACCGTTCTTGCTTACTGTATAACGTGTTTTCCTCCTTTCACTAACTCTGTGTTTCTAATCTATCAGAGTTCAGCGCAACTTCACCTTTATGTACAAATAGGATGCAAGCAATGAATACATCATTAGTAAGCTATCTCTTTCAAAGAGAACTACTACTTTCCAACACGTTGGATTCACTTGAGACAAGTGAATCACTGATTTCACTTGAGCAGTCCCATTGCAACCACTGTTATTTCACACATTCCCATTCTCACAAATAGTCACTTGACCTTCACTGCTGATCAACACTTGTTATGGGTGAAATACATTTTAGTCTCCCTCAAATCATACCTATGCTTCCATCAGTTCAAAACCAGGAGACTGATCAGTGAATTTCCTTTTTTTCTGTTAATAGAAGGGGATCAAAAATAGAAGAGAACATCAAGGACAAAAAAAAAGATACAGAAATTGGGCAGGCTGAAGCAATAAATAGGAGTTAAAGAGCTATGTATTTTTGCTAAATAGAGAAAACCAAAACGATCACATAACAGCTAATTAAAGAGTAAACAAATACGTGAGTTATTTCATATGAATCACCAGAGTAAAATTCAAAAAGTACTCATTTAAAAAAAAAATCCCACTAAGAAACAGAAGACTGGTTATTAGCAAATAATTCATAACAGTGATACATATAAAGCGCGCTGCAAAATGATCTCCCAGAGGAAACCCCATTAGCTGGAATTTTAAAATTAGGTTGAACTATTAGAACATGTACTTGAGGGATCCAAGCCTGCTCATCTAGGGAATGGAAAGACGCCCTTTTATGCCTCTAACTTTGCCAGTTTAGTCGGGTTTAGTTTGCTTCATTGTGTGATACCTGGTTAGAAGGTCTGAAATGAGAAAGGTACTGGGAAGAAAGTCGGGCAGTAAGACCATCTGCATTCTTTCAAAGAACAGAAAATAGCCCGACTTAGGTTTCAACAGACAGCCCGTTCCAGCACACATACGTTAATCGTGGAACAGCACAAGTAAGGAAAGCACAAGCTCTTCTCTTGCAGTTACACACTACAAACACCTGTCCCTATAAGAAAAGCTACAAAACTAATACTACAAAAAGCACCTCGACCACAATTCTTGCAGGCCTATTAGCTTCTCTCCAAGAAGCCCTCTATAGCAAGCTTTAAGCAGTAAGGAGGACTATTGAAAACATAGATACTGATTGGATTTCTGCTACTCTTACAGACGCTGCTGCGGCAGCTCTACCAACGGTGAGGCAGAACCACCAGCGGTCGGTCCCGAGGGGAACGGTTTTGCTGCTGGCTTGCGATCTCCCCTCCAGGCTGGGGGTGTCCTGCAAGGCTGGGGTACCCAGTCACAGCCCCGGCCATTTTAACTCTTTTCTACCTGTAGCATTCTTTGTGTGTACTTTATAAATCAGGTAACAGGAGTGAGATGCAAAGATAAGCTGAAGACGTATTCTGCACTGTTACTTTCTGCAGCAGCGTTGAAATAGATCTCTGCTGCTTTAACTACTAGTTACTCTGTGACATTTTCGGGAAGGTGTAGGTGAAATACCTGACTGTTGATCCAAGCACAAAAATTGCCAGTGTTCCAACTCACACAGCCTCACACCACCCCTGTGGCAGCACACTGGGCAAAAACTCCACCGTAAGGCATAGTGTTTCTTGCTCTGTTGTGCTTACAAGCACATTTCTCCTGGTTACAAAACTTGGAAAACTCCAAGCCCAAACGAAGGGTGGAGGAGAAAGTAATGAGCCTTTGTACTGATCTCTAAAAAGTACTTCTGCTTCTGATCCACCTGTTCCGTTTCACTCTAACGCTGTCTTATAGCTCTCTCATCGCTCATTTTTAGTACTAGAGTTACCTACAAATATTTTACCCATATTTTATTACATCCAGATATTGGTTAGGAACTAATGAAATCTTACTGTAAAACAGTTTAATATAACAAATTATACTCTGAACTCCACTGTAACAACACAGTCACCTTAAATAAATGATACTGACTATTGCCAGCAAATTCCACCAAAATAAACACATTCGGTTTGTCAGCTGTGGTGGCACTGACACTACTGGAATATTTTTTCCCCACACGCCTCAATTTTTTCTCCAAACACTGGTCCTCTCAAGAGGCTTTATTTCATGGCTCTTCAGTGTTACATCCTCAAATTCTTTGTCATAAAACATTTGCTCTAAGTAAACCGCTATTTATAGAAGAAGATAAAACCCTATTCACGGTGTTTTTACAAGCAGGCTAAAAACAACGGGACAATGAAGTATCAGGTATTTATGACAAACTACGACAAATCCAGTGATGCTGTGAAATGTGGTGTCAGTTACACAGAGTCAAATACATATAATTTAGGGTGAAAAGTGTGGCTGACGGTAAGAAAAAGACAAACTGCCCCAGAAAAAAAAAAAAAGAACTAGAGGGCTGTTTTATCTCATGAGTCTGCAATTCAGTTTTCTGGGAAAGCCTGTGTATCCAATCTGCATTGTACTGTTGCCTCTACCATGGCCACAGACAAATACACCTAAAGAATGCTTTAGGAGAGCACTAAGGAAGCTTGTCTCAGCGTATGAGACCTGTGGGCAGCAAACGCACAGAGCAAGAGAAAACTGGAGGAACTGACAAAGCCTCGTCTCTCGCTCACGTGCAAAACTGGTCATTGTTGGTGAAGGTCAAACCTTCAACTGTCCTGAGTTTCTTCTTTTTTATCTGCAAGTCATTTCCAGGCTAATTTTCCATTTTCATTTTTCAAAACCCACGCTGTAGCTTCTGAGTACAGTAAATATCTCTTTTTTGGATATATAATCTCTTTTAATATCCTGTGCTCTCTTATCACACCACAGTCCTCCCCTGTTAAGTATTGTCTGTGAATTTTTCACAATATAAACCTTAATGGCTATGGATGTGATTGAAATACGTTAACTACTTTGATCCTACAAAAACATTGCACAGAGGTTCACATTCACTCTTTATACTTACGCAAATTTAAGAATGGCAAGAAAATTATTTTAGTGTCAAACTCCAAGACATAAAAAGACTCATTACCAAATATAATCATTTTTTTGTTTTCCTCTGATGTACGACACAGTTACTTGACCATGAAAGGAGATGCACAAGCATTTTAAGTCAAATACGTGCAATAAAATGCTAAAAACTCTAAAATGTGATGTGTCATTATGACAGCTGATAAATATATCAGCCATAAATGTATAATAGGTGCATGGCATACAGACCACATTTCACAAATGAAAACTAAAATTAAATCCAATTTTGTAGAGGATTGCAAGGTGTTACATAATACTGAACAGCAGTCCTCAACCCTCCACAAGAAAATGCATTTTTTTTTTTTCTAAAAATGACCCCCCTCACCCACTGAAATGTTTACTTTTTGCTACTTTTTCAGCTTTTTGCTGGGATAATTCCACCAAATTCCAACACTTGCATTTCCTGAATCAAAGCTCTGCCTTGGGAGAATTCCAGATAAGTTGATACGTGCTAAAGCATTTGTGGTATCTTTTGAATCTTGCAACTTATTTTTCCTGGCCCCAGCTTCCAGGGACCATAGTATTCCACTCTGTGGTACACTCTATACAATGTAGACGAATGATCATTATTTGTCACAGAAGCTCAAATACATCGATTTTGCAGCACGTTACATTTTCGACATTCTTGGGGAGGCCTAAGAACATAGCTCACACAAGTTTCTGCATTTGTAGGTCCAATAACCTACTAAATTTGTTTAATGATCCTGGTGAAGCATCCTTGAACAAGTTTACTAGTTAATTTTAAACAAAAATGCCTACCTTAAGCTCTGGGTACCAGTAAGGTACCCAATTTACTATTTACAAGTGTTAACACAAAACATTATCTTGTAGTTTAGAATGTCTCAAGCCACATTAACAGAAGACTAAAGAACTTCTGTTCAAAATGACTTTACAGAAAACGTGAAAACCAAGTCCAAGGAGTATAGCAACAATGGTTATACAAGTTATTGATCTCCAAATATCCAGAATCTTCACATTTTTGAGACACAGTAAAAATCACACTTCAAAGTATGAGAGCTCAGATGAAAACTTCGTACCTTCATAATTTTACTTCTTATACCATTTGTTTAATTTTAACTCTTATTTTATACTGCATCAACTCGCACAAATCACCATCAGGAAACAGAAAGCTACTTTCTCCTTAAAAATGACTTTCTTTTTCACCTTGTCACCCTCCCGCCCCCAAAAATACGTTTCTATGTGATTTTTTTTTTTCCTGCCAGAGGCTAGCCGGCATTTTGTCTCTCTTTTTGCAAAGTAAACACACTAGTGAGACATACATCAGCTATGCAATGAACAAATTCTCTTGTTATTTATCACTAAACAATACAGACTACTAATTCCATTTCAGAAAACAGTAATATTTCACATTAACCAATGATGTGCCTGTGCTTTTTTTTAAAAAAAAAAAAGGTTGGGGGGACAGCACTGGAGGGGAAGAGATGGCTCTTAGTTGCAAGAAACCTGCAAAATTAGCTTGACACAAGTACCATAACAACAGCACAACTCCATGAAGTTAGGATTCTAGCTGTTATTATACATTCGCTCACTTCTATGTAGTGATTGTCTGAGAAGAAAATTTTTTATTTTTTAAACAATACTCTAAAATAAGCACTCATTCTGTTACTATGAGGAAAGCATGGAGTAAAATACAAGAAAACCAGACAAAACCTAAAACTGCTTATGCACTGATATAACCGCAGCATACAGGAGCTGTTCCTCTGAAATCAACACAGTAATGCTATAGTAAAAGGTAGTATAATTGATACCAGACTTGCACCCAGAGAATTTCCTATTAATATTTAAATCAACAAAGAAGAAAAAAAAAATCACTAAAGCACACACCGTTCAGACAGCATGATTATAGCTGCTATTGAAATTATGCTGCAGCCCTGGAAAAGCTCATTGCAAATTACCTGTCAGTCACAAGCTCATTCTGTTCTCATGACTTTGATATCATAAATGGATTTACTGCAACTCCACTGGAAGATTCAATGCTGGGAGATCACAGAACGGTCAGTGAAACTGAGCTGCATACACCAACATGTAGTAGGACCAGAACCTAAATAAGAACCACGCTGCGGCATATTGAATCGATTCAGATTAGAGCCATTAAGTCAATGTCACTGCAAGTTAGCAGCATACAACAGTAACAGTTCCTTCTCTTCCCTCAAGAAATACTGATTCTACCACATCTTATTGCTAGAAATTAGAATTTGACTAGGCTTATGATATGGAACATCACCCTTTGTCTCTTAAAACTAAGCTGCCACAATCAGAAGTACTACGAATCTAAACTTGCCAAATTTGACTTTTTCCCAATGCATACCATACCCCTACATCTCATCTGAGGCTGTTATGTAGTCTGAAATGCCCATGATTTCTAGTAAGAAAATCCAACCACAAAAGGATTTTGTACAATACGTGACTACTTACCTTTACCCACGTGACAGACGATAATTGTGTTTTTTCTCTTTCACTATGGAAGTCATACTTGAGAGAGATTTATACGGCTACTCCTTGCAGCCAGCCCTTAAAGCAGATCTGAATGGATCAGAGGAATATCCAAAAGCTCTGAATAGTATCTACAACAGTTTTCCTATGCCTACAAGCACCAAATAGCTAGAGGTAATTTCATGAAAAACTGCCATTAAACAGAACACTGTTGTCATGTCTAAATGCAGCCTATACAGTAATTTGAATTACAAAGTTTATAAAATAAAACACATTTATGTGATCCGATGATTTTTCAAAGAAGCTATTTGAAACTATTCAGAGCTATGAAATGAAAGCAATAAACTTAATGGAAACAGATCAGTGAATATAAAGCAAGTAAACTGATCCAGGTAGAGGAATTTATCACCTAGATCTTACCTCTGCATACATGGTGAGATTTCCACACATATAATCATAAAGTAAGTCTTATTTTGTTATGCAGACTTCTACAGCATGGCATTTGATGAAGACTTAATTTCTCAAATGTGAATTAGAAGGAAAATAGTCCAGACCAAGTCACCTAACACCAGTGAAGCCAAGTGAATTGTTCACAACCCTAAGGAGAGCACGGCCAGAATGCTCACTTCTCTCTTCATATTAAGAAATAAAAAAGTCGAGTTAGAAGGAATAACCTTTAAGAGCAATAAGAAAGCAGTAAAAATCTGGAAGACATATCACATTGCACATTGTCAACATTGTCAATACATTACTTCACGAGATCAATGACTATTAAGTTAATCTCACATTCACTCCAGTACCATAAATCATAAAGAACTCGATATCAATACACTGATCTGGTCTGTAGCCGTCATTTGAATTAAACTGAATTATTTTAATACTTAATACTTTCTTTGGGAATGGTAAGATATTTTATTTTTAATTTCCAGTAAAATAAAATCTGGTTTCCCAGACTTGACAGTGGTTCCCTCCGTTCACATTCATTGCTCTCGGCTACACAGCTACACTAGCATGCTGCTTAGCACTGTAGGTTCTAGTGTAATAAACAGTTTATGAAAAAGTATTCATACTTCATAGTCTTTTAGGAAATTGTTTTTAAAATTAGTTTGTATATACTTATATATTGGGTTTACATGGTAAAGGTTTGGTAGCAGGTGGGCCACAGGGGTGGCTTCTGTGAGAAGATTCCAGAAGCTGCCCCATGTCAGA